>JAODAL010036365.1:0-41777 GCA_025379985.1 Phyllomedusa bahiana
TACTTAAAAAAACCTTTTTTTACGTGGTGTTTAAAGGGAACCTGTACGGTGTTTTATGCTGCCCTATCTGAGAGCAGGATGTTATAGAGGGAAAGAAGCTGAGCGCGGTGATATACAGGGTTATATGAATTGGAGCTGGCTTTCTGAGTAAAAAGCAGAGTAAACTCTGACCGGACTCCTTAAGTGACAGGAGTCCTGCTTACCCCACCCACATACAGTGATTGACTGTTCCCTGCATCAGTGTGTGTAAATAACAAATTGTCAATCACTGTAGGTGAGGGGGGGGGGGGGGGGGTCAACAGCACTTTCAGTTTTACTTTCACAGATTTTATCTGCTTTTTACTCAGAAATTCAGCATCAGATCATATAATGCGATATATCACAGAGCGCAGCTTCTCTCCATCTGTCACATCTTGTTCTCAGATAGAACAGCAAAAAACACCTGACAGGTTCCCGTTAAACAACGTATGAAGAAGGCCTAACACCACCGCATAGCAGTAATAGTGATAAAAAAATGGAAGGTCTGCTGAAAAAAAGGCATATTTAATGGTTATTTCAATCTAGACATAAGCCATTGCCAGACAGAGCATATAACAGAAAAACTGGAGCCAGTGACTGTCAGAACATTGTATGCCCATAGTTGGTCACATATCAGATAACAATTATCTATTCCAATTATATCTACAAGGACAAAGTTCCATATTGGTCACAGATGGGAAAATGGACATATCTGGATAGGTGGATTTATTAACTGTTATGTTTTGGAGATAGTGACCCCCAGCACCATTTCAATAAGGCCCATTCAAATAGAATTTTCAGCCCCCGTTTGTGGTATCCGTCGAGATACAATAAAAATATATCCCGATGGATGCCGCCGTAGGGCCACAGACTTCTACAGTGCAAATGTAGTGTAGTCCTAATTGAAATATGTTTGCCCTATTTAGCAAAGGTGTACAGTTTCTGAACACAAAATCGTGGTCTACCACAAAGTGTATGGCAGAGTTGGGCTACACGAATGGGGGCCAAAAATGCTTTGTGAATGGGCCCTAATCATGTCTACAGAATGTGTGGCCTCAAATTTATTACCCATATAGCTATGAAGAATGCAAAAATCGTGATTAGGTATTGCTACAGTAATCAGGGCCACCGTAAAGGCAGTACAGGGGTACTGCTATACGGGGCCCAGTGAAACAAGGGGGCCCACTGCAAGCAGGACCTCTTGTTTCATAAACTAGTCAGCCTGGACACCGGCCCCGCGGCACTGCTGACTGTCCGCAGGGGCCCGTGCGGCTGAGCATGTGAGGAGGGGGGCCTGCGCTCCGATTTACAGGAGTAACGTACTTGCTGCAGCACTTCCTTGCAGTTCTCATCTAGCCCGTGATCGGAGTCAGCCCCTCCTCTTTCTCTCTGCCTGCAGGAGACACTGAAGCCACGCCCACAGGCAGAGAGAGAGAGGAGGGGCCGACTCCGATCACAGGCTGCATGAGAACTGGAAGTAAGTTACTCCTGTGAATCGGAGCGCAGACACCCTCCTCACACGCTGAGATGCTGTGGAGCCGAACTGATGCCCCTCCTCGGCCCCAGCGACCCCCCTGAGGCTGGAGGTGCCGAGTCTGAGGGTAGGAGTGCCGTGTCTGAGGCTGTGGGTGCCGTGTCTGAGGCTGGGGGTGCCGTGTCTGAGGGTGCTGTGTCTGAGGCTGGGGGTGCTGTGTCTGGGGGTGCTGTATCTGAGGCTAGGGGTGCTGTGTCTGAGTGGGGGTGGCAGATGCTTCAGCTGTAAGGGACCCTGAAATTTCTGATGGTGGCCCTGACAGTAATACCCACACACATGCAGCAGACACAGGAACCCTATGGAACGATGCTTTTAACATCTCCATGCTCCTGCACTGCTCTTCACGCTATTAACAGGCACTTAAGTTAGTATCCAATCCTCAGCAATTAAAATATATTTTTCTTGCCCTGCACTAATCCCTACGGCCATAGACCAGCATTAGAGCAATCTATGATTAATGTCATCTAGCTGGAAAGATGTGGTACATTCTGGAACAGTGCAAAAATTCCTAAACACTAGAGCTATGGAGTCAGGTAAGACACAAAATAAGTCTGTGACACAGGAGACCCCCCCCAATGAGCATGTCATTCTGTGTGGGTTTTATAACATTATAAATGTAACCAGTATCTAGCATGAGAGTACAGCTATATTTCTAACCAAAGATACTGTTTAATGCTACTACTGGCGAGCTATCTAAAAAATAAGCATGGTCTGCTGGGAAATACACTGCGATTCGTTGTTCAGTGACATTTACTGAGGCATAAACAACAGATCAAATGACTGCAAAATACAAAAATAACTTCTCTCTGCACAATGAAAAAAGTGCCGTCAATGAACAGCAACAACAAATGTATCACAGTAAAAGCAAAACTGCATATAAATAACCCCAGATTTGGAAAAACATTACTTGTAATCACACCGAGGCCGTTACAACTGAGAACAGTGACTCAAAGCATACTTGCACATTGCAAATACCCTGACAAAGACCAGAAAACATCTGCTCTGCATTGTATTTCTAAGGAGGGAGGAGGGGTGCGCAGAGGAAGCTGCCAGCCAATGCCTTGAAGAAAAGAGGAGGGAAAAAAAACAGCCCATACACAGGGAAGAAAGACAGCAACAAATGTTTGATTCTTATAGCAGCCATAAAAGCCGCCCCTTGAAAATTAATCTGGCAGAAACGCCTGGTATTTGGAAGCATCTGAAAGCAATCTTTAACTCAATGACTCTTGAGCTCGCTCTTAGTAGCCATAATGCAAACTAGGAGTACATCCCATCAAATTACATGTACTCCACTGTTACAGATCCAGAAGGGACAAGCCCTTACAAAATGCAAATTAAAACAGCAGAAAATGTTCTTCATTTCCCAGCAGAATCTAAATGTGTCTGCAACAAACAGAACAGATCCCTGCACAGTCTAGGCTCTTTTCTAGACTTTTTATGTCATTTAGAATTCAATGGCGACAGAGGCAGCAGATGATTCCTGGAGTCGCAGGAGATCCTTACTTACAATGAAAAGCACATCAAAGTAAAGCCCAAGGAAAGTATTTTATGAATGATATTGGAGCACACATTGCAATATGATACCTATCAGGCTAGCCTGCATCAATTCTTCAGCTGCACTTACACCTAGAAAGAAATTGCAGGACATTTCTGACAATCATTGGACATGCTTAAAGGGGGGGTCCAACAAAGAAACTACCACATTACAGGTCGGTTCATAGCTAGCTAAGCGCTAACCGTGTTACAGAATGAAAAAAGGAGCCACACCAAAAAAGCCCACAACCTATAAAAAACTATAAATTCTTTATTGAAAATGAATATATAAAAATACATAAAATACAATACAAAAACACACATACATGACAAAACAAAAACTGATGGCAATGTGGATAATACCTCACACCGGACTGTATACAAAACACAATACATAAAACATACATATGTCACCCCTGACGAAGCCGGGTGGTGAAACGCGCGTTGGGGTCCTTCCATTGCCTCACATTTGGTCTGTATTTACATTTTGTATTATTAGCTTGGTGGTTACTCTATCATTTTGATATTTATTATTGGTGCATATATACACATATATATACTTGTGTGTATGTGTTATTTATTCCGCTGAGTTGATTGCTGCTGTATACGTTTTATGTATTGTAATTTGTATACAGTCCGGTGTGTGGTATTATCCACATTGCCATCAGTTTTTGTTTTGTCATATATTTGTGTTTTTTATTGTATTTTATGTATTTTTATATATTCATTTTCAATAAAGAATTTATAGTTTTTTATAGGTTTTGGGCTTTTTTGGTGTGGTAATATATATTGTTCTCAAACCTAGTACTCATGTTGGTTTTTTTTGGGGCGTTTTCTAGAACGAGAAAGGAGGTGTCGGCAGCCATCCTTCCCATTCATTTGCATGGAAGTTCCAAATATAGTGGAGCATATACTCATATACTCCGAACTCTCATAGAAGTAAATAGGGAGGATGGCGTCAAGCTCCTCATAGCTAGCTGTTTGCCGACCTGTAATGCAAAATTTTATTCATGGGAACACCCCTTTAAGTTTGATTACAGCCTCATGTACACCTATCTGCCATAACGGTATGCAGGCCCCTTTAATGCTGAGAAAATGGCTTTAACCTGCGATGGCATGGACTCCACAAGATTTCTGAAGGTGTCCTCAGATATCTGTCACTGAGACATTAGCAGTAGATACTTTAACGGTGTGTTCACATGTTGCAGATGTGTTGCAGTAAAAATCACATAAAAATGCACCTGGTAAAAGAGTATGCATATTCGCTGCGATTTGCCATGGGTTCGCAATGTGGTAATAGGCTAGGTGATTTTTACATGTGTTTCACCTTAAAAAAAAAACAGCCAATTTGGGTACATCCACACATTGAGTAAAATTTTCTCGTCAGATTCTGCCACTGAAAACCGTGGTGTCCAGATTAAGGGTTGCATGCGGATTTAGATCCACTTTTTTGACTCACGGTTTACAGTCAAAGCGTCCACTGTGATTTTGGACACAGATCCACATTAAAAACCACATGCAGGTCTTTGGTGGTTTTCAGTCATCCCCCATTGATATCAAGAGTAAATTTCCACACATTTTTCGCTTGGAATACAACCAAAGAATGAAATGTTCTAGTTCTTTCACACTGAAAAACCGACCACTAAAAATACGCATTGTATGAACTACAAGGTGTATTTTCTATTGCGGTAAATGGGAATGGATAATTTCGGTTCCAGGCGAGTGTTTTAAGACGAAATCCGCTTGAATTCCAACTTGAAATACTCGTCGTGTAAGCATAGCCTTACTGCTTTGCAAAAAGACAGCAAATGGTGGAAAAAACAGGGTTTTGCTGGATATGTTTTCAATGCTTTTTTTTTCTGCTACAGAAATGTGCTGTGTGATTACTGTTTAATTCATGATTTGGGACCTCCATGGATCTGTTTTGTTTTACCAGAACGATGAACAGATGAATTAAATGAATGGAGATCAAGGGAATATGGAGGTCAAATCAACATTTTGAACTCTTTATCATGATCCTTAAACCATTCCTGATCAAATTTTGCAGTGTGGGCGAGTGCATTATGCTGTCAAAAGAGGCCTTAGTCATCATGGAATATTGCTGTCATGAAGGTATGTAATTAGTCGTTAATAATGTTAATGTAGGTGGTATGTGACAATGTCCACATGAATACCAGGACCCAAAGTTTTCCAGTAGAGCATTGCCCAGAGCATGTCACTGCCTCTTCTGGCTGGCATCTTCACACAGTGCATTCTATTGCCATCTCTTGTCTAGGTTAGGCTAGGTTTACACTGCGCTGTGATCCCATTGAGGATATCTCTTGCAGGTAACGGATCCACAGGGAACAAAAGTTTACGTGTTGTCACATATGGACTATGTTTTTTAGGTTTCCTGAACATAAGGGCGCATCCCCACGGCACAGGACAAATACCGTCGGTTTGCCAGCCGGTATTTGTCCTGTTTTGTGCCCGTCCCCACGACGCAGGGGGACGACTTTTCTCCACGATGAGCGGAGATAAGCCCTCCCCCCTCCCATTGAGAAGCACAGATTCCGTCCGAAAACCGGACGGAAGAATGTGCTTGCTCAATGTTTTGCCGCCGGAACGACGGAAAACCCATGCAGTGGGGACTGCTGCACGGGTTTTCCATAGAGCACAATTGTGCTAATTTTCGGACGGTTTTTCAGGCGGTCTGAAAAACCACAAACCGGCTGAAAAACTGGCCGAAAAACCTTGCCGTGGGGACATGCCCTAAATGCTCTTTGTGTCGGACAAAATAATGTGGTTGGACAAACTGTTTTGTCCAGTGCAGAAATGGTTTACATTCGGTAAACAGAGCAAACACAGTCCAAAAATGACTTTGTTTGCACAGTTTTCTACAGATGTGTCGCAGGATCCATAGAGATACCTTTTACAGGTATCGTGATGAATATCAGCAACTGAGGTCCAGAATGGAATCACAGCGCAGCGTGAACCCAGCCTAAACAACACACTCACCTGTCCGTCCCCATGATGGAAATAGGTGTGGAATACAATTCAGCCTCAGAATTCATACAATCATTTTTAGTATGAGATCTGAGGGCCACATGAAAACTGTCTAGGTCTAAAATTCAAGCAGAGCAAATGAGGTAAATGATCCAGCATAAGCGAACGACAAGATCTTTATTAATAGACACTAGTACACATAGTACAGGGTGTGATGAAATAGCTACTGCATGGTAGGCTACCATGCTGTAATAAAGATCTTGTCGCTCGCTTATGCTGGATCATTTACCTCATTTGCTCTGCTTGTTTGGCTGTCTCCCGGTCGGGACTGAGATCCGTGCAGCTGCGAAGACTTGATGGATTAAGAAAGAAGATCTACAGCTAATGCCATGCAACGAAGGGTGAGCTTCTCTTCATTTCTTTGAGCACTTTGCAGTGTTTAGTATTTAGGTCTAAAAATCACTTTGTTGACCATAACAACCAATCAGAGCGTCCGCTTCATTTCATCTAGTGCCCTGGAAAAATGAGAGGGGCGCTCTGGGCAACAAAGTGAATTTTAGACCTAGACAGTTTTCACACATGTGGCCATAAGTTTTTGAAGCTTCTGTTATGTGACTGACTAGTGGATCAAGGGCAGGCAGAAGTGGATACAGCTTTTTTGTTTCCATGGACTTAATGCCCCTACAACAGCAAAAGTAACCCCAATTACTTACTGCACTTGCTCCACAGCCATGCCTTCTACCAACATGATCGCGCTGTCTTAATCCCCCAAACTGTTTGCACGACAGTGTCCTGTATATTTGCTGTTATAGAGATGTAAGACTGTCAGTAGTTAATACCACTGCTCAAGAACTGCACGTATTTGATTAGTTTTGATCTAGTAGATGGTGGTGATGACAGGCACACTGAAACAAACCTTTGACAATGCAGTTTTCCCACTTCTGCAGAAGAAAAGCCCAATAGCCCATCATATCACCATGTAACATTGAGATCTACTGTCTCCTCTGTGAGGGATCAAGATGGGCTATTGTATTACCAGTACTAGAGTAGATATTGTCGAAAAAGTGAGAGCGTGAATTGGAAAGAAACCAAATTAAGATGTCAAAACCTAGGTGTCAGGATACATACAGCCAATACTAAAGACTGAGAGCCCTAGAAGCTGTCAACAATGACTGTTATTTTAGGAAGAAGATCAAATCAAGGAGCGAAATTACAAGGTACGATTCCTACATGTGGAGTCCCGAAAACAGGAAAATAAAAGGCTGAAGAGCACTAAGAAACACAAATCAAAGGTGTTGAAGAACAGAGTGCCCTAGATGATACTAAAAGCTCAGAAGACAAGGCCATACGTATAGATGGAGATGGTTACCAGTGCTGCAGGTAAAAGTACAATGCTTTCAGACGGGTCACGAAAAATAGTAATCCAACCCAGATCCGAAAGGAGAATTCCGGAGCAGGATGTTCTCAACCAGCTACAGTATAAAGAAACCACCTGTAGATGAGCAGTAAGAAGTCAAAAGCGTCTCCGTTTGTCCATCAAATATTTCTTATGACAATTTCTGCAAAAATAATCTTCCAGGCAGCGGGGCGGGGAATGCATTCTTCCACATTGCCACTCTTATGGCAGTTCACAATCTAATTTCTCTTCACAGACATACAATAATAATAATAATAATAATCTTTATTTATATAGCGCCAACATATTCCGCAGCACTTTACAATATAGAGGGAATAAGCACAGACAAACCAGACATTACATTATAAAAAACTACTGACAAATGAGACACGAGGTGCGAGGGCCCTGCTCGCAAGAGCTTACAATCTATTAGGGTGTATGGGTGAAACAAAGGGTGACAAGTGCTTGGTTTACAATGGACCTGCCATGTTACATAAATATGGGGTAGTATACATAAAAGGTGGATGAACCTGCCATCCCAACCATACATCTAAAATACAGATAAGTGCCTGTGGGTGCCAAAGTGCAGGAAGTGACGAATCTGTGACAGAATTTGGGGGGTTGACAATTAGGGATCTTGATAGGCTTGTCTAAGAAGATGGGTTTTAAAACTGTGAGGGTTGTGAGTGTGCCAGATCATATGGGGTAACATGTTCCAGAGAACTGGTGCAATACGTGCAAAATCTTGGAGATGGGCATGGGAGGTTCGGATGAGTGAGGTGTGTAGTCTTAGATCATTTAGCAGAGCGGAGAGAGCGGGTAGGGTGGTAGACAGAGATAAGGGAGGAGATGTAGGGGGTGCAGCACTGTGGAGAGCCTTATGTGTGAGAGTGATGAGTTTATATTGTATTCTGTACTGAATAGGCAGCCAGTGCAGAGACTGGCACATGGTAGAGGCATCAGTATAGCGGCTGGAAAGAAAGACAAGCCTGGCTGCTGCATTCAAGACAGATTGGAGAGGGGAGAGTTTAAAGAGAGGAAGACCAACAAGTAGGAGTTACAGTAGTCAAGACGAGAATGAATAAATGCAACAATGAAGGTTTTGAGTTGTTTCCACAGTGAGAAATGGACGGATTCTGGAGATGTTCTTGAGGTGCAGGTGACAAGAGCGGGCAAGGGATTGGAGATAGGGGGTGAAGGGCAGATCAGAATCTAATATAACCCCCAACAGCGGCGCCTGCTGCCTAGGAGTTATGCTGTGCCACACACGAGAGAGAAATAGCAGGGTGAGGACGGTTAGGAGATGGTGGGATGACTAGAAGTTCAGGTTTAGTGAGGGTTAGTTGGAGATAGAACATGATGTAAGAGACAGCGGACAGACAGTCACTGGTGTTTTGTAGCAGGGCAAGGAGTGATGTCTCGGGAGGGAAGTGTATAGTTGAGTGTCATCAGCGTCGAGATGGGACTGGAAGCCAAATAAGCTGATGGTTTGTCCAATGGGGGCTGTGTAGAGTGAAAAGAGGAGAGGACCAAGAACGGATCCCTGAGGAACCCCGACAGCAAGAGGAAGAGGAGAGGAGGTAGAACCGGAAAATGAGACACTGAAGGAGCGGTCAGAGAGGTAGGAAGAGAACCAAGAGAGAGCGGTGTCCTGGATACCGATGGCGCGGAGCATGCTGAGGAGGAGGTGGTGATCAACAGTGTCAAATGCTGCAGAGAGATCCAGAAGAAGCAGCAATGAGTAGTTACCCTGAGATTTTGCTGTCAGGAGATCATTTGAAACTTTAGAAAGAGCAGTTTCTGTGGAGTGTAGGGTGCGGAAACCTGATTGCAGAGGGTCAAGAAGAGAGTTAGCAGAGAGATAGCGGATCAGGCGAGAGTAGACCAAGCGTTCCAGGAGTTTGGAGATGAAGGGCAGGTTAGAGACTGGTCGGTAGTTGGCGGCGCAGGAGGGTCCAAGAGGGCTTTTAAGTAAGGGAGTTATAACAGCGTGTTTAAAGGAAGATGGGAAGATCCCAGTGGGAGAGAGAGAGGTTACAGATTGTAGTGAGGTGAGGAGGGCAGCTGGAGAAATGGACTGGACAAGGTGGGAGGGACTGGGGTCACTAGAGCAAGTGGTGGGGCGTGCAGACAGGAGAAGCCTGAACACTTCTTCTTCTGATGTCGGGTCAAGGGCTGAGAGCAGATTAGAGGACGTGCGGGGAGGGACAGGATGGGTGTTAATTGGGGATTGTGATGTGATGTTGTGCTGGATGCTGTCAATTTTGTCTTTGAAGTGAGTGGCCAGGTCTTCAGCACAGAGGTCAGTGACCGGGGCCTGAGCTTTGGGCCTGAGGAGGGAGTGGAAAGTGTCAAACAGACGTTTTGGGGTTTTTGTGTAATGTGGAGATGAGGGAGGTGAAATATTTTTGTTTGGCACAGTGAAGGGCAGTGTGGTAGGTCCTGAGCATGAATTTGTAGTGGAGAAAGTCTGCAGGTAGCTTTGACTTTCTCCACAGACGCTCAGCGCACCTGGAACAGCGCTGCAGATGGCGAGTCTGAGGCGTATGCCAAGGCTGCGGGCGTCTGACTCTGGTGGTGCGGTGTGTGAGTGGTGGGCCAAAATGTCCAGGGTGGTAAATGAGAGTTTCATTGTAGTGTTTAACAGCCAGGCCAGGACAGGAGAGAAAGGAGAGTGGGGGCAGTGAGGACTGTATGGTGTCAGTGAGCTCCTGAGTGCTGTTAGAGCGGAGATTTCAGAATGGGCGACGGGTAGGTGTGTCCAGAGAAGGCTGAAAGTTGTTGATAGTAAAGAGATAAGGTTATGATCCGAGAGTTCATAAGGAGAGTTTTGGGAAGATTAGAAATTGAGCAGAGGCGACAGAAGACCAGATCAAGAGAGTTCCCATCTTTGTGAGTTGGAGAGTCAGGAAACTGCGAGAGGCCAAGAGAAGAGGTTAGTGAAAGAAACTGAGGCTCACTTTCAAGACTAGCATCTTGCGGGCATGTCCCCACGGCATGGGTTTTCAGACAGTTTGCGGTTTTGCAGACCATCTGAAAAACCGTCCGCAAAGGAGCACAACGGGCTCATATGGAAAACCCGTGCAGCAGTCCCCACTGTATGGGTTTTCTGCCCGGCGGTTTTTCCACCCGCGGGTCGCCCGAAAAACATTCTACATGCACATTCTTCCGTCCGGTTTTCAGACGGAATATCTGCAAGTGAATGTGAAGGGGGAGGGCTTAATTCCACTCATCGTGGAGAAACCCCCCTCCCGCCCCACAGCCGTGTGCACAGCACACAAACCAGACTAATTTGTCCATTGCCATGTAAACGGGCCCTTCCAAAGCTTGTGGCTTGAGGTGCTGCCAGAGAAATCTCATGTGCCCCTGCCTGCAGTACATGACGTATGCCTACTACAATACCAGGTCTTTTCAATTGTATTTCATTAGTAGGTCTCTAAAGTATTATTACTCTCATTATATTGCTCATAGCCAGTAATAATCACCAAGACTTCTGAATCAAGGCCTCTGCAACTTCACACAGGTATCGCACACCTATCGCACAGGTATCATATCTCTCTGTCCATCCTGACTTCCTCTCTCTCCCTCTACTGGTGTCACGAAGCCTCACCTCCAGATACACTCCTAGCACTATTGGAGGGATAGTTATGTTTTTATGAACCTCACTCTTGCTTTACTAGCCACCCACTTTCTACCAAGCCTAGCCCACTGATTTTGGCCATCTAGACCGCATTTCAGATGCAATTATTCTGGCCACTCTACAACCCTGCAGGGGATGAAATTCAATTACAGTTTTCCATCAGGACTAGGAGCCCTCCCTTGGTACCCAAACAGAATCTAACTACAACCTCTTACAGATTCCTCACCCCTGTCCATTTCATTGCACAAATGTAGTGCTATTGAGCCAAAACAGTTAACTTTCCTTTGCCTTAATTCAACTTTCTTCTTTCCCGTATACAATACTGTGCATAGCAATGTCCATATGTAAACAGAACGTAATTAATTAATTCAATAGTAATGTAAAACAGACTTCTTGCAGACTTCCAAAATGTCAGTCTCTTATTAGCCTTTGCCGAGTCAAACTAAGGCACTGTGGGAGACTGCAACCTGCAACATTTAGGCTGCGTCCCCACGCCAAGGGACAAATACCGGTCGGTTTACCCGACTGGTACTTGTCCTGTTTTGCGGCCGTCCCCAGGGGGGGACGATGAGCGGAGAAAAGCCCTCCCCCATTCACTTGCACATATTCCGTCCGAAAACTGGACGGAAGAATGTGCAAGTACAATGTTCTTCGGCAGTCCGCGGGCGGAAAAACCACGCAGTGGGGACTGCTGCACAGGTTTTCCATAGGAGCCCGTTGTGCTCATTTTCGGCCGGTTTTTCAAGTGGTCTGCAAAACCGCAAACCGCCTGAAAAACCAGTCAAAAACCCTTGCCGGGGGGGACATGCCCTTAAGGCGCACACTCCCTTGGTGAAGCTTAAAAGTGGATGTGTCCCTTGAAATGTTGCAAGTGTGCCACTACATTCCAAGCACAAGCAAGTGGAAGAAGTTGCTTCAGCTTCTCATCATCTTTCAGCTGAACTACTTCTCCCTCAGAGACTCACTCTTCACTTAAAAACTCACCGTCTTATGCAGCTTAACCTCAAGTTCATCAATGTCTTAGCAGCCTCCAGCGCCTTGGGCTCTTCTCCAGAAGGACAAGCATGCACCCTGATGTCTTAGGTTACACCCACACGACTGAAAATGTCAGCACCAAATAAGCGTTGTATTCTTGTCGGAAAATCCGCGCTTGTAAGTGCAGATTTCAGATGAGGATACAACGGTGTCAATTTTTTTGTATATAGTGGGCAGAAAACCTGCCTCTGCAAAACAAGTCAATTATTGGTTAAAATTCAGTCCCGCAAAAAACCAACCTCATGTGAACAACAATGTTGATATTCAATGATAGTTAGAATCCAGTCGGATGGGACGCTGATTCAGTGCTGAATCCACCCCAGAATCAGCGTCCAAATCTGTTGTGTGAACATACTCTTAGCCCAAGGCCTACTTTTCACTACACAGGCTAACAGCACTTTTCATTGACCCCTCTCAATAGTGGTCTACACTCTCCCTAGTGTTTTAACACCTCCCTAAGGCTCCTCTTACTCAGCATGGCAGCACAATGCATTAGCATTACCACAGGTCTATTCTCCAGCACAAGGCTCTTCCAGGGTTTATGCAAGTACCTGCATTCTTTATGTATCTGTCAGCTCAGAAGACTCGTTCTTGTTGCCAGCCACAGCAATCCAACATGACGGCACCACAAGATAGTGTAGTTTACCTCCTGTGGTTCATGCAACTAAACAGGGTTAACATATATACAATATACTGATTACACACATTTTGCATATACAGTGCCAAGTAACAATAGCCAAACATGTTATAGAGCAGTCTTTCAGATGCACAACCTCAACTTAAAGTGACAGACAACTATTTACAAAGGATACAGTTCTTTCAATAGATAATATTTAGTTACACTTCCCTTCCCTGCACTCCTATGCTTATACAGTATTAGCAATGAACATTAACTTTAGGATATGTTCACACGGTGTATTGCGGCGCGTACTTCTAAAACGCTGACAGTCGACTCTCATTGACTTTTACTCTCCCCGGGCGCGTAAACGTCGGGAAGTAGGAACGGGTCAATTGTTTTCCCGGTCGCGTATTATACTCCAGGGAAAATGTTCAATGAGAGCTATGAATTACCGCAATTGCGGGCCGTTTTTCGGGCATATTGCAGCACAATTACGCGCCAAAAGACTCGCCGCCATTACGCCATGTGAACATACCCTAACAAGCTCGCCAGAAATTCTGCTTGTTAAATCTAAAAAAGGCAGAGGACATCATCAATAGGTCAGCACGGAAGGCGTCTGTTCAACATGCGGTTTAGTCTATGGGGGAGTTCACACAACGTATTTGCCCCACAAATACAGTAAAATCACCGTACTCTTTGAGTTCTACGATTTTACTGCGTATCCCCCGGTGCGTACTGAGCTCCCGAGAAGGAAGTGACAGTGTTTTGTTATGGGTTTTACTTAATATTCTCTCTCTTTCACCGTTCTTCTCCCACTGACAGGTCCAAATATTGTTTGGATGAAACGTGTATGGGTATAATTGCATAGGGTGAGCATTAGGGCTAGGTAAGGGGCATTCTTATAGGGTCACCCTTTTTGGGGCAAAATCTCCACAAAGGAATAGAAACTATATTGAGGGTATTATAGGAGAAGTATTTCCCCAGAAAAAATCCTGGAATTATTGCACATACTACCCTTGCTGAAACCACATGAATATACAGGAAGATAACCTCTTCAATGGACCTCTGGATGTGCTCCTAGACTTCTGGTTTGATTCCTTTTGCGTTTCTTTGTACAGTTTGACCCATATTTGTAGTGTAGTGCGTCTTTCTGATTATTTGATCATTAATGTTCTATTCATCTTTATTAAAGGTTACGTTTTAATACTTTGCTTAATTAGATTACTCATATCTGGCAGTGATTTATCCCCGTGATATCCATTAGGGCATATTAAGACATTGTGACAATGTGCCGTAGTCTGTAAATGAAGCATTAGCTCTGGAGAGTAAACGGCTAGTGGCATCCGGCTGAAATTTTAACATTCAACTTCATAGTGCAACACTGCATTGAGAGCTCTATATGAAGCCAGCAGACCTGCAATCCCTATGAGCAGATGTCTGGCCATGTTTGAGGTATGCAATAGATTTGCAGATCCGGAGCCTACACTACGTGTTGTTGATGAATTGGTTGTAACTTTTTATGTAAATTATTATACAAACTCGATTCACATTATTATGACCACCAGCTAATATCCAGAGTAACCACTTTGTACAGCATAGACAGCAGCTAGATGGGTTGGGAGTGACTCAGGAAGGTTCCTGGTAGCTCCACATACCTGTGACAACCTATGCTGACTGTAGTGCATCCCACAGCTGCTGGGGGGAGGATCTATACAGCGAACATTTTTGGGATTTGTTTTCTCATTTTGTCTCTCATAGTTGATGTCAATTACAGGCCTCTCATCTTTTTAAGTGGGAGAACGTGCACAACTCGTGGCTGACTAAATCCTTTTTTTCTCCACTGTAAGAAAGAAACTTGCCAGACCCATTATAAATCATGAAGATCCATTATAAAATGGACCTGACAGATTGATCATGGATCCTTGAAAAATCCATGACGGTTGGCTTTCATAAAAGAATGTTCAGTAACCTACATCTGAAAAATGAAACCGTGAAATGGGGGCATAGTGCAAACTCTGAATGGATCCCTCACATCAGCATGCATTGAAAAGGAATCAAAGGTATGAACACCTGGGAGGTTCGAAAACCCCAAAAATATTCATATCTTATCACTGTAAACGTAGTAATAAATAAGAACATATAGGCACATTTACCAATACGGTTGAATATTTAGACAGCATAGACTAGACCAGGGGTGCACAACATGCGGCCCCAGTGCCCCTCTGTGCAGCCCCAGCCTTCAGGACATCAACATGCTTCTTCATACTTCAGAAAGTGATACCTCTTTTTACAGCTGCATTCAATTGATGGCACTTTTAGGATATGTTCACACGGCTTATTCAAGCCGTAATTGCGGGGACAGATTTCGCCCGCAATTATGCCGTGTGCCGTGCACCGGGGCCGGGCGTATCCCACTGTGAATAATTGACATGTCACGGAATCCATAGTTCTCTATGAGAACTGTGGATTACTATACTGACTGGGACGGATTTCAGCTGTCATTCACGCAGTACGGCACGAATTACAGACGGAAATCCATCCCAAAATAGGCCGTGTGAACATGGCCTTAGGGTATGTTTACACAGTGTGTTGAGTGTTTGCATACATTTTTAGATGCGTGTTTGGATCCGTGTTTCGAATCCTAAACAGACTGAAACACGCAGCTAACAACATGCAGTGTGTTTTACATTGCTTTCAATGTAAAACACGCATTGATGTTCAGACGAGTGACCATCAATGCATCTTTCTGATGTCAATTTTTTGAACGGATCCGAAAGACACATGTCAATTCTTGATGCAAATGACGCAGCAGACTCCCCCATTTAAAACCATAGGGTGTGATCCTGCTACAGCCAAAACGCATCCAAACACGCACCTGTGTGTTGGATGCAATTGACGCCGCACTTTTGAATGCATTTTTCGGATCCAAAAACAGATTCAACATGCCATGTGAATATACCCTTCTGGTGGGCACTACATGACTAGCAGTGTTATGATGGGTACTGTATGACTGGCACTGTAGGACTGTATGTGCTATTTTTAGCAACTTTAATGAGAAATCCAGCAAAAACTGTCTTTGTATTATCTCTGGATTACTTTCTTATAGGAGTATTTATTTCTGATACAATCATGGCAGATCCAAAAGATAAACCATAACCATGTCTGATAGAATTGAGACTCCGGAGATGAGGAGAGACGCTGAAGAGGAGGCCATATAAGGCCATGTCCCCACGGCAAGGGATTTCGGGCGGTTTTTCAGCCAATTTGCGGTTTTTCAGACCGCCTGAAAAACCGACCGAAAACGAGCACAATGGTGCTCTATGGAAAACCCGTGCAGCAGTCCCCACTGCATGGGTTTTCCGTCAGGAGGTTTTTCCGCCCGCAAAACATTGAACATGCACATTCTTCTGTCCGGTTTTCGGACGGAATCTGTGCATGTCAATGTGGAGGGGGAGGGCTCATCGCAAAGAAAAGCTGTCCCCCCCCCGCGGCAGTGGGGACGGCCGCAAAACAGGACAAATACCGGCCGACAAACCGACCGATATTTGTCCTGTGCAGTATGGATGCGGCCATATGCGTGTTGTTCTCTCTAGGTACAGGCGTGAAACAGCCACTTCAGTAACCCCCCAAAAACTACAATGAAAATAGCCCCTTATCTCCTCTTTCTGGAGTACAGAGCAGGGGACCTCCCATTCTGATCTCTGGCTGTCCCAAAATGGAGCCAAGATTTCTCAGACATTTGGGGTACTTACAATTGAAGTGCCATAAAGGTCTCATACAGTGAATGCCCCTCTAATACTTACTGCAGTCCCTGGGAGAGGTACAATATGCCAATGTGATCCTTATACCATCCCTGGACTAGACAGTTTTTAGACACTGTGGTCTGGCATCAGTTTATGGCAATAACTGTAACAAAGTTTTGGCCCTTTTTTTCTGTACAATGTTAAACTTCTACAGCCACCCCTTCCCCTTAGTCAAACCTCTTTCCCAATAATTCATACCCCTTTGCCCAGCAGGGTGAAAAACTGTCCAAAATACACAATACGATTAGTGCAAGACATGTACGACAATTTTGTGGCACAAATTGAACCAAAATTTGAATACATTTGCCATAGGACACAAATGTTTAAAGGCATTTAGTGGGGAAGACTTGTCAAGCGTCAGGGTGCATGGATTTAGGAGTCCATGCGAATGGCATCTATTGCTCCAGTTTGGTGCATGTGCCATGATAAAATTGGTAGAACTTGAGTAGTGGTTTTCTTCTTTATGCTGCCTTATATTTGCAGTACACTTAGGCCTCGTTAACACGGCTTATTTGCCGACGGATTGGCGCCGTATTCCGCGCCGGATTTGCGCTTCAATACGGCGCCAATCCGTCGGAGTCATTACGGTAATCCACTGCTCTCATAGAGAACAGTGGAATCCGTCGCTCCTCCCCGCTCGGCAAATCCGCCGCGGGAGGAGAAAGTGACATGCACATTATTTACGGCGCGGACGCGCCATAAACAATGCTTTGTCTATGGGGCCGGAGCGGCGCCCCCGCCGCGCTCCGGCCCCGCCCCCGTCCCGCCCCTTATTCACGGCGGATTTGTGAGCTCAATACGGCGCACAGATCCGTCGGGAATAAGCCGTGTGAACACGGCCTTACAGTATTTTGCCCACAAAATATTGCACATATTCACTGAAGTTCTACTAACCAGGTTTGTTTCTCTTTTCACTACTTTTGAGGCAGAGGTTTCCACAAAGTACAATGAAGCTGGAGCGCTCATTGTCCACTTTGTATCAGTATTGTGATGCATTAAGCATCAAGTTCACTTGAAGGTATTATCCAGGGTGCTTCTAAGCATATCCACACATAAACGTACAATTTTTAGCCCTGTTACAGAAATGTACTGATTCCCAACAGCTTATTGTAAGCATTGGGATTACTATGCGGAGTTATGCGTGTCAGACACAAAGATCAATGTGCAGATCACTGAAACATGATGGGACGTGCTGCTCAGCACAGGTCTTGGTGCCACTGAACTAGCAACAGGGTGCCTACTGCTATATGTCGCCATCTAGTGGCAGTATTTGGAACTACTCCACAACATACTGGATACAAAAATATTGTGCACACTGACATAAAATATATAATAAATTCAGTGTCGGACTGGGGGGTCTGGGGCCCACAGGGGAGTTGATCTTGGGGGGCCCACCCTACTGTACATGAAAATATTACCGGCCTCTCGGACATAAATGCGCCCATTTTACCGCATAATACAGTGTGCAAAACAGAACTGTATTGTGTAGTACAATGTAGTCACACATTTGTCAGTCTAACACATCATAGACACAGGGCTAAGTAGCTCCATCCATATTCCCCTCCACCCACATACAATATCCCGCTCCACCCACATACAATATCCCGCTCCATGCTTCCCTTGGTCACGCACCTCACCACCTTCTAAAATAAACACCAGCAAGAAAGTAGAAGTGTAACTCCTTATCACAGGGTCAGGTGTTCCCACACTTTTATTATCAGGGACACATGTGCTCTGCCACTATACTCGCGCTGATATAACCTACAACACCGCCATATAGCGACCACATAGTGATCAGACACCAGCTCACGTATAACCTACAACTCCACCATATAGAGACCACATAGAGGTCAGACACCAGCTCAGGTATAACCTACAACTCCACCATATAGAGACCACATAAAGGTCAGACACCAGCTCAGGTATAACCTACAACACCACCATATAGATACCACATAGAGGTCAGACACCAGCTCAGGTATAACCTACAACACCGCCATATAGAGACCACATAGAGGTCAGACACCAGCTCAGGTATAACCTACAACACTGCCATATAGAGACCACATAGAGGTCAGACACCAGCTCATGTATAACCTACAACACCACCATATAGAGACCACATAGAGGTCAGACACCAGCTCAGGTATAACCTACAACACCTCCATATAGAGAACACATAGAGGTCAGACACCAGCTCAGGTATAACCTACAACACTGCCATATAGAGACCACATAGTGGTCAGACACCAGCTCAGGTATAACCTACAACACCGCCATGTAGACACCACATAGAGGTCAGACACCAGCTCAGGTATAACCTACAACACCACCATATAGAGACCACATAGGAGTTCGACACCAGCTCAGGTCAAATCACAATACAGTGAATACAGCACTGATCCAATATAGAAGTAACATAACCCCTGACATCAGGGACTCACCGGAGACGTCTTATCTGATGAGTCGTTCTCTTCTCTCATGAGTCGTTCTTATTCCCTTTTCTTCTGCATCCATTCCACACCGCCATGATGACTTGTCCCGGCCACCACTCATCCCTGCAGAAATTATACACAAATATCTTAGAATCCTCAATTTTCCAGCATCTCTTTACCTATTCCCATCTCTGTACAAGCTTCCCAGGGGTGGGAGAGCGGGTACAAGCCATTACTTAGAGGCCTGGTATCCTAAGGGGTTGGAGGGTGGGGAGAGGACTAAGTCCCTGGAGATAATGCTACAACTATGGGCTGCTGCTCTCTCAATTATATTACCAGGTAGACAGGCAGTTCGGGGTCTCCTTGAGGTAGTATACAGGCAGTTAGGGGTCTCCTTTAGGTGGTATACAGGCAGTTAGGGGTCTCCTTTAGGTGGTATACAGGCAGTTAGGGGTCTCCTTTAGGTGGTATACAGGCAGTTAGGGGTCTCATTTAGGTAGTATACAGGCAGTTAGGGGTCTCCTTTAGGTGGTATACAGGCAGTTAGGGGTCTCATTTAGGTGGTATACAGGCAGGGGCCTCCTTTAGTTTTTAGGTAGTCAGGGCCCCTTTTAGGTAGTCAGGGCCCCCTGTAGGTAGTCAGGGCCCCTTGTAGGTAGTCAGGGCCCTTTTAGACAGTCATGGCCCCCTGTAGGTAGTTAGGGCCCCCTTCCATTAGCCAGGGCCCCCTTCCATTAGTCAGGGCCCCCCTTCCATTAGCCAGGGCCTCCCTTTTAGGTAGCCAGGGCCCCCTTCCATTAGCCAGGGCCCCCCTTTTAGGTAGCCAGGGCCCCCTTCCATTAGCCAGGGCCCCTTTAGGTAGTTAAAAAAAACACAACGAACAGCCACTTACCTCGCGCCCGCTCCGGCTCCCGGCCACTCCAATCTCCCTGCCGGCTCCTGTTGCCCTGCCTAGGCGGCGCGGTGATGTGACGTCACCGCGCCGCCTACGTCACTAGTAGGGGCCGGTGCCCGGCCGGCTTAAGGCCTAATGCCTTCAGCCTGTCAGGGAGATCAGCGGAGCACAGTCCCGGGAGTCGGGGACATTAGTCCCCAACTCCCGGGCCGGTCTCTGAGCGCTCGGGACGCAGGTCCCGGGCATTCAGTGACCGGATGCGCGGCCGGGCCCCGGGCGGCCCAGTCCGAGCCTGAATAAATTGGTCCAGTAAGTTCAATGCAGTGCTAGGGGCAAGAGGAATTGGGTCTTGCCAGTGCTACTGCTCCCATATCTTCAGCCTCATCAGATGAGGAGTGTAATTGATGACATGGCGCAGGCAAAGCATTGCCGCACGGGAAAATATTCTGCTCCCGTAACAAACAGACCAGATTTCAGCTAAAATTTTTCACTTGCTTTTAAAGAAGTAGAAGAGTTCAACCATTAATCAAAACAGACTGTGCCTGAGGCAATTCCTTTATACCCTGACATTGTTAGAGATGTTGCCCCTGTGGTCACCACTTTGCCCCCAACCCAAGTTAGTGTAGAGAGGCCGTTATTTAGCCTGGAAATAATGAGATCAGATTTGAGGTTGTCTATGAAGGATCTGATGGAGGCGATACTATTTCCTAGAACAAATTCACAGACTCCACAAATGTTTTTGTTGAAAACTGTTTCTTCCACTTACTGCAGTGTTTTGAATGTTTACAATTTTAGAAAGTTTTTTTGTGTTCTTTAGTTGTATCCAATAAATATATATTATGTTCTACCGAGATAGCTTGATTATTGTATCATAAGATGATAAAAAGCCTGAGGTTATGACTTTATTACAGTAAAGTTATCACTTAAACATGCGCCATGTATGAGGGAGTCAGAGTGGGAGTAGGGAAATTGGAGAATTGGCTTACCGACTCCACTGCATAAAGGTATGAAAAAGTACATTGTTAGAACTTAGTACTGAAATGGAAAACACCCACATTTATTCACCCTACATTGTATAACATAGAATTGAAAATGGAACAATTGTACATATACAGGAGTACAAAAAACATATGTACATAGAATTTCTGATAATGTGTTATATAAACAAGGAGGATAATGCACTGATATTAATAATTAGATTTAGTATTGGTTTGATGATGTAAAGAAATAAAGTCTTGGCTTATTTCACACTTGGTGGGGGTTAATCTTCTTTGATGGTGGCAAGCCTTTATGAAAATTTAAATAGTCATTGATCAATTATTTTTTCTTTTTGATCCCCAAGAGATACCACTTTTCAAAGCCAAATAGGTAGTTTTTATTTCAATGTACCCATCTACTGTCAAGCCGAAACACAGAGCTCAAAATGTAACCATAAAAGTATGAATGCGAGTAGTTCTCTAAGACACCTCTTGCAGTCCATGAATGTAATAATGGTGGTACGTCAGCTGGAGGTTAGTTTGCATTTAAGGTTTTTTCTTACCACGATGATTAGCTTTCAGCATGTAGGGAAAGGTATATGTAGACTATTATCAAATACATTTCTGTTTTGATTTTTCTTTGGTCAGGAGATAAAAATGATTTTATCTTCCCTCTGAGTACACAAGTTTCTCTGGTTACCAACCACTTATCATTGATCTCTCTTATCTCTCATTGCTCCACGCTACCATCAGTCAGTTCGACCATAGCGAGTCACTTCCTGCAGTGTCTTATCTCAAGCAACAGATCATTTAAAGGGGTTTTGCCACGATGTAATGTTGACGTGGGATCCTCCAAAATGGTTATTTAATCACTTTTCTAAATATATGTGATTACAAAAAGTAAAGACTCTGAGAGCTACAGCATTTCTCAATCCCCCTTAGTTACCTGAAAGCTTGCATTAGACACAACCAGAGGAGCTGACAGGCCACGCTTGCGTGAAACACTTCTTATCTGATGACAGGGAAATTGAATAAGTTTTCAAGGGGCTGGGTAGAAAGAGCAGTGTATGAGCCTGTGTCTTGCTGTATACAGAATCAACTGTTGTAAAGTTATTATTTGAGTTAAGTTTTGAGACGCTCCCTTATTCCTCACTCTCTGCTCACCCCCTCCCTCTCTGCCCTGCAGCTATCATGACTCAGCATGATTTGTTTATATTCTACTCCCGTGCTGATAAGGAGGTAAGTAACTCAGTCCTGGCAAAACCCCTTTAACTAAATTAAAAGCTTTCACGCTTAATTTAAATTGAGTAAAATCGGAACTGTTTGCAACACTATTCAAGGTTAGAAAAACATTGTCTCTTTTTTCCAAATGCAGAGTCATAATTGTCCAGAGGGTTGTTTCTTCTTTTTTTCAGGTCAGATCCCCTAAAGTAAATTAAGCCGAGCTGCATTACTTGAAACAACCCCACAGACAAGTGTGGTCCTTTTTTTTTTTTTTTTTTTTTAAAGAATCTGAAGAACCCTTTCAATCCGCTTTACTTAGTACGTACCTATGGATAATCATTTATCAATGGTGAGCTCTGCAGTGCTGCTGGACATGAAACATACTTTTTTATATGAAATATTTGCACTATGGAGTTAGTGGTAGCTGCAATGTGTGTCCTTATTGTTCAGATACCTAGTACATATGCAGTAGACCACAAATTACAAACAACGTTACATAATTACAAACATCGATTGTAAATGAAGTTTGAAATGCGTGTGCATGATACTGCCTTACATGTCATCTCCCATTTTAATATGGATGAATAAAATGGATGTTTTATGACACATGTTGGAGCATTTTGGAATAAAACATTGTTTGTGATTAGGTATGCATGATATTGACGTACGTGGTCTACTACATATATCAGGTATTGGCACATACAGTAAATGACACATATGGCATCTACCACTAACTCCAAAGTGCAAATAACAAATTTCAAACATTTGAAATCTATAATTGTTCATATGAAGTCGATATAGGCGTTCTATACATGCCTGGGAAGCTGAGGACGCCTTATGTATAAGACTGTCTAGCAGTAAGGGCATGTTCACACGACAGACGTGGCCACGGTTATGGCCGTGGGTTCCGACGCGGTTTCCGCGGCCAAAACCGCAACCGAATCGCGCCTACTTTATTAACATGGTTTCCTATTGGAAACCTCGTTAATATTCACACGCCGCGGGTTTGGGCGCGGCTCTGGGGCCACGGCCTTGCCGCGCATGTGTGAGAACTCTCCTGTCACTTCTTGACAAGGAGTTCTCAGCGCGGCGGCCGCGGGCGTCGCCGCGGGTGGTGCGCGGCTTGCCAGCAGCTCACGCCGTGGTTTGCCCCCTCCCTATTACTTTGCATGGGGGCAAACCCTCTCCGCAAGCCGCGCCCCAAGCCACGCCCCACCCTTGCAGAGACCACGCCTGGCGCCTGCGCCGCAAACACGCGTCGAGAGACGCAAGTTTGCGGCGAGGTTAGGACGAGGTTTGACCGCGGCCGAAACCGCGGCCAAACCCGACGTGTGAACGGAGCCTAAGACTTTTTCTGCTGCCCATAGCAACCAATCAGAGCTCAGCTTTTATGTTTTCAGAGCACTATATGAAATGAAAGCTGAGCTCTGACTGGTTGCTATGGGCAACAAAGAGTCTTACTGCTAGACAGTTTTCATACATAAGGTCCCATGTTTAGATACTAAATATTCACATAATTACAAGATCTTCTTATAATTCCACCGAATCAAATTTGTTAGGGTGAGACCACACCAGCAGCTGGCAGCATGACCTCCATGACTGAAACAGCTCTGATTGTTCCCACCTTTAGATCACTAAGGGCATGTCCCCACGGCACAGAGCAAACACCAGTCGGATTATCGGACTGGTATTTGCTCTGTTGTGTGGCCGTGCACACGGCCGCAGGGGGACCGCTATTGTCCGTGGTTTGCAGAGAAAAGCCCATCCCCCTTCGCATTGAAATGTTCATGTTCCACCCGAAAACCGGGCGGAAGAATGAACATGTTCTATCTTTTTCGGAAAGCCGACGGTCTAAAAAAAACATTCGGTGGAAAATCGCGGTCCCTACTGCACGGATTTTCCATAGAGGTCTGTGTAAAAGTTTGTCAGCCTGTTTGCAGACAGCTTTAAAAACCGAAAACCGGCTGCAAAACCAGCTGTGGGGACAAGCCCTAACCCACCAGAGACCCACTTGTGTCTAATGAAAGCCTACTAGAGAACGAAAAGCAGGCAATCTCATACAGACGACACTGGAAAATTGTAGTCTGCCTTCATTGTTTAGAACCTACGACCTAGTATAAACTGCTAAATAAGTGCGCAACTGTGTAAGCATGGACTGTCTGTAATGGATATAGCTTAATTGGTTTACATCCGGCCTAGTAACAAGATGAAGGTGAATAACCCTTTTACTGTAGTATTCAGTAACATTACAACTTTAGCACAACCTGGTCTCCAATTTCTGCTAAACTAATCCTTGGGGAGCTCCAACACTAAGCAGATGAGTGAGACCTGCTTACCAGAACATTGCCGTTCAGATTCTAATACTGGACTGGAACAAACGTGGTTTTTCTCAAGATTTACTGACAATACTGAGCGCTAATCTGAGCAATTATTCCACAGAAGTAGGTCACATCATCATTGCTTTCCCATGTCTTGAGCTGGATATGAGCACAAGAGAAACGTCTGTCTGGACTGAATGCTAGAAGCAGCCTTCACAGCAGCAAAATATGCAAACTCCTATTTTCTACCGTTCAGTGTCTGCAATGTTATGTGAGCATTGCTCCTCTGAGGGCAATTAGACATAATAGAACATGATGTATACCAAAGCAAATTCATGAGTAAATGTGGTGCGAGTGTGAGTTATTGTTTAGATGACTTGCTAGATCATCCACACTCCAGCCCACATCACATCAGAAAATCCCGATTATAGCAGTAACACCCGAAGCAGCCTAAATGAGACAGTGGATCATCAAGCTCAGACTAAAAACACCTAGAAGACTTTAAGTCCAAAGTATGATGACAATATTTCAGTTATAGACACAAGGATTTAACCATCAGGATTTATGACTGGACATACTCCACACCCCACAGCAGACTGACTCTAAGGGCGCATGTATGAATAGGGCTGCGTCTTTTCAGCCTGATATCAGACGCAGCCCCGTTTACGACATTTTTAAATGGCCCATATGCCAATATCAGGCACATTACAAAGCGCCAGCGACCTGATTTTGTGCTTCGCTACGGCACTTCTAATTGCATTACTGCTGGAACAGGTATATCACTTTCAAAGTGGTTAACCTGAACCAGAAATGTCATGTTAGCGCTAGAATGCGCCTGGTTTATGACCCACTGTACATCGGGTTCATAAATCAGGTGCATTCTATACTAATATTATGCGCATTAAATTTGCCGTTTAAATGCCATGGGAGACTGCCAAAGTCTATGTGAATCAGGCCTTAAGTCATCAGTTATTGCTCTTCCATCTAGAACAAAAACCCCTGTTTTATAACTTTGGTTCATCTTATTGATGTATCCCTCTATATACAAATTTCGTGGGGTCAAATCTTTTTTTTCAGTCATTCATTTGTGAACCTGCCTAGAAGGGGATTTAGATTACTCTGTGCTCCAAAAGCTTGCAGATATACTTCTCCTAGACGATAAAGTACCATTCCTTTCAAAATTGGTCATCAGCTGACTAACAAAAAGGTTTCCTTCTCTAATGACTCATGTTTTCAGCTTTATCAAATAGATAGATGCTGACATTTCATGTGAGAAACACCAGGCAACCTGCAACCACTGCTGAAAGAACACAAGCTGGTGGTGGCAATGTTATGGTCTGAGGAATTTATTTGTGGCATTTTCTGGGTCATATGTGGAAGACACTCAAGTGATTTGGGTAGGAATCCAGCCTTGCAAATCATGTATACCCATACAGGCAGATCGTCTTCCCTGGGACGTATGGGAACTTCCAGCCAGTCAATGGGATGTGTCACATGGCTACAAAATGTCTGACAATGACTGAAAGAGCATAACCAAGGCTGCCAATTACCAGTCTGGCCCCCTACTTCCCCAGACTTGATCTAAATTGACTATCTGTGGGAGTAACTTGATTGTCTTGTTCACTCTATGAATCCCTCCACCCTTCGGCAGCTGTGGGATGCAGTCAGCATGGCTCCAGATACCTTTGACAACCTACCAGGACCTTAAAAAATCACTTCCAGCCTGTCTAGCTGCTGTCCACTCTGCACAAGGTGGTTACTCAGGATATTAGCTGGTGGTCATAATAATGTTCCTCGACTATGTATTAGCTGAACAAGCCTTAAAACGGAATTTGCATTAAATTAGTACAACCACAACCACCGTCCTCGACGATACTTCCTTATTGCAAGACAATTCATTGAGGCCCCCAAATAATGTATTGACTGCAGTGACAGGTGGCCTACTCCTGCTAGAATCCCCAGATCCATCAATTGAATTAATAAACCTCATAACTCAAACAAAACAAGAGCAAACATGTAGAAATTGTCACCTTCATGTCTTGCAGGATTAAATGCAATAAACGTTCAACAGAAAATATGTTTCCGATCGCCTCCCTTTAAGAAGGTGCAGCAATCTATATATAGTAATTACCGTGTCCTGAAATCCAGAGAGAGTAAGATTAATGGTGCTAATTACACATAATGCCTCATATTCCTGACCTACATTAATACAAATATCATTACAGTGGATAACCTCATCACAGCCTGTCAGGGAAAGACAGCAACTGTCTTGCCTCCTTCCCCCATGCATGTCTACAAGCATTGATATATGGACAGGGTGACCTTGATTTTATCTGCAGTCAATTCACCCTTACGCTACATAAATTCCTTTTTATGTAGAAAGCTTTAATGCCGTACACCAACAGCGCAAATATTTTATCTATCTCTAACTGAACAAAGCTTAGAGCGCAAGCCTTGCTGGACTTTGCAACATATGATCAAAGGGATTGACCCTGTACCGTTGGCAATTAACTATTTTGTCTTAACTTCTTCAATTCAATTTGAAGAGCTTACATTCCATTCACATAAAGGGAGTCCTGTCTTGGCCTGATCTTTAGCTCTGGAACAGAATGCCAGCGCTATGGACAGCACTGACACTTCGGCAGAGTGTAAAATATTGGTCGGATTCTAGTTACAATTTGACCAATATTTTACAGTCGGATTTCGGTCTCGTTTATTGACACAGTTTATAGCCGCGGTTTCAAGATTTTGGGCGCCCTCTATAATAGAAGAGTACTATATTCCACCGCTTTCCGGCAGATTATAAAACACGTTCTAAGCTGTCAGTTAAGGAATCCAACCTCAGAAAATCCGAGCTGTGTAAACTACAGCGTGAATTTTGTATTGAGGTCTATGGAGAGGATTATACAGTCGGATATTTGCGGATACTAAATACTGAACGTGGGTACTGCAATGACTGACATTCGTGATCATCTAAAAGAGACCACCATAACTCTGCTGAAACAAATGATAAACACATATATAAAGCCAGGTTCACATTTGCGTCAGAGGTTCTGCTCAGAACTTCTGTTGCAGAGGTGGAACTGGGTCTGTTTAACTAAAGACAACATTGGCGCCAACGGTACCTACAATAGGGTCACTCGTACTGTGCTACTTTTTCTGTCTGTCATGATGGAATCTGAGACGCAGATGTGAACATAGTCTAAAATGATATCCATTTCATGGCAATGGACTTTACTGAAAAGCCAAATATGGAGGTATCATTTTCTATTGCCTTTACTGGAACATACAAGTATTATCCACCTACAGATATGTAAAATGACCTCTCCCCCAGTAGGAAGAAAGCTGCCCCTCTAGTGCCACATACTGGAAGGAGCTGCCTGATCTGTAAGACTCTTTACACCAGTCTCGACAAGGAAAAATACTTGCCTGCTAGAGCTCAAAGGCTTCCTACCATCCATACAGTACATTGCTGTGTATGGGAGGTGAGGCAAGATGCCCAAAGTCTACAGATGGGCGACTCTTCCATTCTGGAGGAGGTTCTGCCTTTGCCTAAATTCCTTATATTTCAAGGTTCTTAACTTACAGGGAATCAGCTCTCCCCCAGGAGCCTTCTGATTTAAGATACCCTTTTCCCAGTGGGCATCGCCTGCCCTATAAGACTCCCTAGACCAGTCAGTAGACTCCACAAGACAAAATAATTCCCCCTAGATCCACCTACTATAGAGACGACGCCAAGTCACTTCAATGACTCCACCATCAGTCATTCTGCCCTGAGCTGGCAATAGTAACAGTTTGGAGCCAGGAAGGTCATGTAAGTTTTAGTGCTAAGAAAACTAAACTATTCTAATGTTATCAAATGATAACAAAAGTCCTGAAATTTTTTAGTCACACCCCTCTTTTTCCATAAATCTGTGTATATACAGGACTATAAAACTTTTAATATATTCCTTTGTGCGCTAGTAATAAAAATTACATTTGATAATCATATACAGTATATTCAAAAATTTATTGAAAACAGGGAATTTTTTTAGGGAATTTTTGTTATTCTTTATTAACGTTAGAATAATGAATTGCTCTCCGCTCTGCTGATTATATCAGACTACATTCCTCAATCATCCGAACCTCCCATGCCCGCCTACAAGATTTCACACGTGCGGCACCAATTCTCTGGAATATGCTACCGTGGGCGATCAGGCACATTCACAACCCTCACAGTTTTAAGAGGGCCCTGAAAATACATCTTCTCGGTCTGGCCCACCAAGATCCCTAACTGCTATCACACACATCTGTCACTCCCTGCACTTGGGCACTCACAGGCACTTATCTGTATATAGATGTACAGTCTGGGTGGCAGGTTCATCCATTTTTCATGTAAACCACCCCCCTATTTATGAAACATGGCCGGCCCATTGTAAACTTGGCACGTCTTACCGTATGTTTCACCCATACACCCTAATAGATTGTAAGCTCTCACGAGCAGGGCCCTCACACCTTGTGTCTCATTTGTAAGTACTTTTAATGTGTAATGACTGTATGTTTACCCTTGAATTTGTAAAGTGCTGCGGAATATGTTGGCGCTATAGAAATAAAGATTATTATTATTATGTCTTTCGCTGCCCACCACTAGGGTGATATCTAGAGGGGTATTAAGAGAACTGCACTTTAGCTATGTATGTAAAATATATGAGAAAAGACTTAGGTAAAAATAATGAATCCAAAAGGGGGAAAAAAATGTAGAAAAAAACAAATTCTAGTACTAGTGTATACATTCTCTTTTCAACATGAATCTTGAGAGAACTATAGAGGCAAGTACTGACAAGAGTCTGCTAGCAGTACTCCAGGCCAGCTCTCCAAGGGTGCACGGAGGAGGCTGCTGGTGACATGGACTATAAATAGACCAGAAAAATGGCTAACCAGTCAGACGGCTTTAATTATAAGGAGGCACGACATAGGGGTTGAGGGACACAATTACCACTACAGTGCGGTACACATTTACAAGGGTGGCACCGTGAGGACATAACCTCTATTTACTTTACAATAAAAAAAAATAAAAAATTGCTATTCGGGATCAATGGAATTTGTTAGAGGTGCGCGATATCTTTTGTGCTAAAAATGCTATAAATAGGTAAGACAGCATTACAGTCAGCAAAGGGGCGCGCTGCTGATTCAGCTGGGAGACAGGCAGTAGTAACTAAAGAGGCTTATTAGAAAGTACATCAATACAGTCAGATAGAAGAAGATCTGCTATCTGACTTTACACATTACGGACAGCACATGCTTAGTCACCTGTATCAATAAACCACTGGGTATTCTAGGACAGGTGTGAACAGAGCTGTCCTGTTAATGGCCAAGTTCAGTATCCCGCAATAGACGAGCATCAACATCTATTTTCTGCATATTACTATGGATGCCTGTATATCAGAAATGGAGATTGCAGAGCTGTAAAAAGCTTGAAAAACCACTCAGACATCACATGGCAGAGGTCACACAATGTTTGTGCAGTAATCCACCTCACAAATTGCTTCATAAATATGTAGCGAGGAGAACTCGATGGCTTTGTGTCATTACTGTTCCTGTACTTCCACACAAATTGTCCTGCATTCATGAAAGAAACATGAAAATGTATTCACAATGCTCTCTGCATAACCTGATCCTCCATTTCTAGCATCCTGAAACAGCCCCAAACGGGTTACAAAAATACATCAGGAAAAAGAAGACCTTGTGCAGTGGCATAGCTAGGTCCTCCTTCACTCAGTCTTCTGCCCCCTCCACAGCTTAACTCCCAACAGTAGTTATCCACTCGTAAGGATAGCGGCTTTCATCTTTGGCTACACTGTGGGTCCAGCTGAACTACCCTGCACGTATGGCACCTTCACAAGACTTGGCAGCGGTCTAATCACACCTCTGCTGGCAACACTTTATGGCTTAGGGCGCGTTCCCACTGCACAGGACAAATACGGTTTGCCGGCCGGTATGTGTCCTGTTTTGCGACCGTCCCCACGGCCGTGGGGTGGGGGGTGGCTTATCTTCGCGATGAGCGGAGAAAAGCCCTGTCCCTTCACATTGAGATGCACAGATTCCATCCGGAAAACGGACGGAAGAATGTGCTTGCTCAATGTTTTGCGGCGGAAAAACCGCCCAACGGAAAACCCGTGCAATGGGGACTGTTGCACGGGTTTTCCATCGAACATCATTGTGCTCATTTTCGGCCGGTTTTTCAGGCGGTCTGAAAAACCGCAAACCGGCTGAAAAACCGGCCGAAAACCCGTGCCGTGGGGACCTGCCCTTAGTGCTACCACATCTACAGTCTGTAAGCAGTCTCACTTTTCACACACTTGCCATGGATAAAAACATTTAGGGGCCGTTCACACGGCACAGTGCAAATACCAGTCGGAAATCCAGAACGGTATTTGCACTGTTTTCGGGCCATGCACGTGGTCGCCGGGGGACGTCTTTTCTCTGCGATTAGTGGAGAAAAGCCCTCCCCAATCACTTAGACATATTCATCTTCCATCTGAAAACCGGACAGACGAATGAACATGTTCTATGTTTTTCAGGCCGCCAGTGGTCTAAAAAACTTCCAGCGGAAAACCTTGCAGTGGGAACTACTGTGCGGGTTTTCCATAGAGGCCCGTGTAAAAAGTTTTCACGCGGTATGTAGACGGTTTTCAAAAGCGAAAACCGGGTGAAAAACCAGGTGAAAACTCGTGCCATGGGGACATGACCTTATGATAATGTAACTGTCAGAACCATGTCCACTTTCCAACAGTATTTAGAGTTGAAACCAGAAGTTTACATACACTATATAAAAAAGACACATATGCATGTATTTCTCACTATCTGACATGACATCAGAATAAACCTTAACTGTTTTAGGTTAATTAGGATTACCAAAATTATCTATATTTGCCAAATGCCAGAATAATGAGAGAAAGAGAATTTTTAAGGCATTTTTATTACATTCTGCAAAGTCAAAAGTTTCCATACATTTCATTAGTATTTGGTAGCATCGCCCTTAAACTGTATGAATTGGGTGAAATGTTTTGGATATCCTTCCACAAGCTTCTCACAACAGTTGGTAGGGATTTTGGCCCATTCCTCCTGACAGAACTGGTGTAACTGAGCCATGTTTGTAGGTCGCCTTACTCGCACCTGCCTTTTCAGCTTTGCCCTTAAGGTTTTAATAGGATTGAGATCAGGGCTTTGTGATGGCCACTCCAAAACATTGACTTGGTTATCCTTAAGCCACTTTATAACCATTTTGGCAGTATGCTTGGGTCACTGTCCATTTTGAAGACCCATTTTCACCAAAGCTTTAACTTCCTGGCTGATGTATTGAGATGTTGCTTCAGAATTGCCACAATCTTCTTTTCTCATGATGTCATCTATTTTGTGAAGTGCTCCAGTCTCTCCTACAGTGATACAACCCCACAACATGATGCTGACACCCCCTCATTTCACAGTTGGTATGGTGCTCTTAGGCTTCCAAGCTTCTCCCTTTTTCCTCCAAACGTAACGATGGTCATTATGGCCAAACAGTTAAATTTTAGTTTCATCAGACCACAGGACAGGTCTCCAAAAATGTAGTTCTTTGTTCCTGTGTGCATTTGCAAACATTAATCTGGCTTTTATATGTTTCTTTTGGATTAATGGCTTCTTCCTGGCAGAGTGGCCTTTCAGCCCATGTTGACACAGTAGTCGTTTCACTGTGGATAATGACACAATATTACCAGCTTCCACCAGCATCTTCACAAGGTCTTTTGCTTTTGTTCTTAGGTTCATATGCACATGTTGGAGCAAAGTACATTCATCTCTGAGACACAGAACCCATCTCCTTCGGTATGATGGCGGGACATTCCCATCTTGTTTGTACTTGTACCTGTATATTTTGTTTGTACAGATGAACGAGGCACTTTTAGGTATCTGGAAATTGCACCCAAGGATGATCCAGACTTGTGAAAGTCCACAACTCTGTTCCAGATATCTTGGCTGATTTCTTTAGACTTTCCCATTATATTACACACAGAAGCAGTGTGTTGCTGGTGTTCATTAAATATATATCTACAGGTTGTCTCTAATTCACTCAGATGTTGCCAGAAGCTTCCAAAGACATGTCGTCATCATCATATTGCCTGTCTCAAATTGGTTAAAGGGGTGTTGCCACGATCTCATTTCATACCTCCTGCATCCAGCTCTTCAGCTCTGTGTGCTCAGAAGGGGACGTGTGATTTGTTTGAATTGCATATCATGTGACTCAGCAGGATGACATCACCAGACCTTTCCTCTTTGCAGTCAAAGAAAGGTCTGTTTATGTAAAGCATTGTGAGTAGCTAAGAGGTAATGTTTTTGCTTCACAGCACAAGGGTCCTAGGTTCAAATCCCTGCAGGAACCAAATCTGTGTTGTTTTTTTATTTCTCTTTATAAATGCACAAACCTCATTGAGGTTTCTTTTGTATTTATTTGCACTATTTGACTAATTACTAAGGAGGGCAGAGGACGGGAGTAGAATGGCAGCACCTGGGGTTTGTACACTCAGTAGCTGCCTGAGAGGAGAGGTGATTTCTGAGCATGTCCGACCAGAACTGAGGAGTTCTCAGCCCTGGTCGTGTCCCCTGGAGACGAGCTGTAAACAATGGATCACTAAAGGAGCAGCTAAAACAAAAACGGTGCAGAATTTTTAATAATAATGAAAAATGTTTTTTATTTCATTTGCAAGCTTCCCACGTCAATTTTACTTCGTGGCAAAACCCCTTTAAGGGCATAGTAATCCTAGTGTATGTAAACTTTTGACTTTGCAAAAAGTAATAAAAATGCCTTAAAAATTCGCTCTCTCTCATTATTCTGGCATTTGGCAAATATAAATACTTTTGGTAATCCTAAATGACTTAAAACAGGTAAGGCTTATTCTGATTTCATGTCAAATAGTGAGAAAAGCATGCATATGTGTCTTTTTATATAGTGTATGGAAACTTCTGGTTTCAACTGTATAGTACTGTATAGCACTTTGCCACAGTACTGTACCCCGTTCTCTTGAGGTGATCAGATGCATGGGAGGACAATATCATCGCTTGGCAGTGGACTGCAATCCATACACAGCAGCTCTAGATGGCGGCTGCAAGCTTCCACAACTTTCTTGGTGCTCTGACTCAGCCGGAGTAGGTTAAGGGCCCCAAGAGGGGTTCTCTGGTATATATTATTACTGTTGGAGGGGGGGATGAATATTCTGCCAGAAGCCCCCAGCAGCAGAACCCCCTAGCAAACCATGTGGCACACACCACCACTTGCCCGCTCTTAGATTTCCTCCTGCTTCCTTCTTTTAATCCTCTGCCAGGAGCCCCTAGCAGCACAACCCCATAGCAAACCATGTGACACATACCACCACTTGCCCGCTCTTAGATTTCCTTGTGCTTCCTCCATTTACCCCTCTGCCAGAAGCCCCTAACCGCACAACCCCCTAGCAAGCCACGGGGCACACACCACCACTTGCCCGCTCTTAGATTTTCTCCTGCTTCCTTCTTTTAATCCTCTGCCAGGAGCCCCTAGCAGCACAACCCCATAGCAATCCATGTGACACATACCCCCACTTGCCCGCTCTTAGATTTCCTTGTGCTTCCTCCATTTACCCCTCTGCCAGAAGCCCCTAACCGCACAACCCCCTAGCAAGCCACGGGGCACACACCACCACTTGCCCGCTCTTTAGATTTCCTTGTGCTTCCTCCATTTACCCCTCTGCCAGAAGCCCCTAACCACACAACCCCCTAGCAAGCCACGGGGCACACACCACCACTTGCCCGCTCTTAGATTTCCTTGTGCTTCCTCCATTTACCCCTCTGCCAGAAGCCCCTAACCACACAACCCCCTAGCAAGCCACGGGGCACACACCACCACTTGCCCGCTCTTAGATTTCCTTGTGCTTCCTCCATTTACTCCTCTGCCAGAAGCCCCTAACAGCACAACCCCCTAGCAAACCATGTGGCACACACCACCACTTGCCCGCTCTTAGATTTCCTTGTGCTTCCTCCATTTACTCCTCTGCCAGAAGCCCCTAACCGCACAACTCCCTAGCAAACCATGTGACACATACCACCACTTGCCCGCTCTTAGATTTCCTCCTGCTTCCTTCTTTTAATCCTCTGCCAGGAGCCCCTATCAGCACAACCCCATAGCAAACCATGTGGCACACATCACCACTTGCCCGCTCTTAGATTTCCTTGTGCTTCCTTCTTTTAATCCTCTGCCAGGAGCCCCTAGCAGCACAACCCCATAGCAAACCATGTGGCACACATCACAACTTGCCCGCTCTTAGATTTCCTTGTGCTTCCTTCTTTTAATCCTCTGCCAGGAGCCCCTAGCAGCACAACCCCCTAGCAAGCCACGGGGCACACACCACCACTTGCCTTCTTTTAGATTTCTTCCTGCTTCCTCCTGTTACACCATGGCACTGGTGAGCACCTTTCCTACTGAATATCAGGCAAAGACTACGTCTACCTTCAGTGGTGGCGCACTGATGTCAGGCTAAATAGTGCTCATCTGAGCGTTGCCTCCATGACAATACAGATGATTACTGGCACCGGAACTAACTGCTCCCATGCCCGTGCCACAGGTCAGCACTAGGCTCTCTCCAAATAAAAGGGATGACAGGGGGCAGACACAGATAGGCACACAGACACACACCAGGAGGGGGACAAGGTATAGGATCCACTGGGTAAGTGACAGGAGATCACTCCCTTTTAAAGGATACCAACAGAGCAATCTGGCATATAGAGGGGGTGTTTAGTGTTGGTGTGACAAAATGTGGACACCCTGCATTGGAAATGTATGTATGTTCCATTTATGTTGTAAAGGGATGGAGATTTACAAGGAGTTGGCGACATGGCAGCAGGGAACTACTGCCCGATGCTGTTGATTTTTAGGTAGCAGGGGCTAGCACAGGAAATCTGTAGGAGCTTGTAAGGGGGAGATGCTGAACTATGCCACCATTTTGTGGGCGGGGTTTAGCACTGGCAAAAAACAGCTGAGTTTTACTGCTAAGGCTTGTGTTTCGTGTCATGGGCTGCTATGGTGACAGAAGGAACCGAGAGCCATGAGCTGCTGTGCTATGTAGGTGACTAGCCTTGCAGTGAGGACTTGCTGACTGGGCCATGGCTTCAGATAGAAACCCACCATTGCTACCGGAAGTTGGATTCTTTAACAGCACTGCACTGTAGTGAGGTGTGGTTAGGCAGAATGGGTAGTGGAGAACCTACTAAAAGGGTTAAGAGTCAAGCACCTAGAGTAACTTCACAGTCAAAAATAGACAGTTACTGTGTTTTCCCACCCAAAACTGCCAGCCTAACACACCACCGACTAACTACTGGGACTTCATGAAAACCATGTCAGCCCTCCTCATCCTACCATCTGGTGCCCTATTATGTTCGACCCTCCTACAGGTATACAGAGCACCTCGGTCAGTTAAATAAAAGTTTCTTGTTGGGTGGCAGGCCAAGGAAGATCACTCCCTTGTAGGTGTGCTGGCACACTTCAGCAATTGGTAAGTTCACCAGATGGCTGCTGCAGAAATCGGCTGCTTTCATAAACCCACAGAAGAAGTGCTGTGTGCCGGGTTTATGAGCACTGGATGAAAAACCTTACTTGGCTGTACCAGTGTCTAGCTCCTTGTCTTCCACCCTAACTCTGCCCATGGCACATGCCCCAGGTCTTCTGCACAACTGTTGAGAACAACTCTTAGATACATTAAAGGGAAAAAAAAAAAATAAACTATTCACTTTTCCTTTAAGAAACTATCATTCATTGTTGATCCCTTATTAAAGTGGTTATCCCACCATGCAGCTTCAGACTCACACTTTCTGGTTAGGCTGTGGGTGGTTCTGTAGCAGTGATTGACATATTAGCTCTGCTGTTCCTAGCTCTTCCTGTTACAGTGACATAACTGCAGGAGAATTATAAAGTGCAGTTCGCAAGGCTTCAGAGCTCTAAAGGGTGAAATAGTCATTTAGTTAGGTAAACACAGTCCTTTGCTAGAGATAAAACTCTGCAGGAAGTAACTCACCATGGTCAAACTGCTCGGATCAATTAGTTAAGAGACAGAGAAGAGAGAGGTGGGGAGAGGGGGTCGGTAACCTAGAGAAACTTGTGTACTCTAAGGCTATATTCACACGGTGTAATTGCGAGGCGTACAGTACACCCCGCAACTACGCCGGGTGTTTGGGAGTCGTGCTGGATCGGTGCATAATCCCGCAACACATGGGGCCAGCAGGCTGCGGGCCCCATAGACTGTCATTACTCACGGCGCGTATTCGCCGCAAGTAATTGACATGTCACTTATCTCCCCACACGTACAATACGAACGTATTGTACGAGCGGGGAGAGGAGGCGTATTCCATATTTCTCTATGAGAACCATGGATTACCATAATTTCGGCGTGCATCTTGCTCGCATTAGAGCGCAAATACGATGCGAAATGCGTGCCGAAAGTACACCGTGTGAACATAGCCTAAGAGGAGATAAAATCTCCGTTAACTCCTGACCAAAACAAAATCATGTTAGATGTAAAAAGCTAATCATTGTAATGAGAAAACCCAATTAAGTCTTCCGGTTTTGCAGGGGGCTTCACCAGCTAAGGATATGAGATGATCTTCATCACTTTGAAGGGACTACCGCTCTGGCCTGTAATTCTAATGGCCTTCAAACTAAACACACAAAAAAACCTGTAATTTCTTGTTGTACTTCATGTTCTGTACGTCCACCAGCCACAGTTGTTACGTAAAGAAAGAACACAAAAAACAACTGTACTTCATCTCCTCTGTACAGTTGTTTGCCTATGACCTGTCCCTTGGCGTATTTCTCGAATTCAGAGTTAATGTGCCATTACAGAGGGCGTCACACTGCGTCTTTCGGTCTGGCACACCCTTCTTCAAGTGTACAAGTTTGTCATCTGGCTGGTATTTGCTGACCTGCCTATAAAAACTGGGACTCTGCCCTACAGAAATGAGGATGAGGAGAAGAAGCAGTGACAACAACGAATCCTTTAGACCAAAGAGAAAGCTATAAAACAGAATCCAGTATGTAACACCAGCAGGGAGATCTATTATCCAGTGATGAATCATGCTGGCCGCTCACAGCCAGGTGCCAGGCTTTCATGCCGTCTTATGTGGAATACAAAAGAAGAAAAGTGTCAGAAAAAAAGTATGTTCTATACATACTAAATATTTCAGGATTATCTATTGTATGCACCCTCTGCCTTTAATTTGGCATCTATAGGCTACACCAGGAAGATCTCAATTTTAGTGGGGGTTTCTGGGCTTAAGTTAAAAACATTATTCTATGACTTTCTAATATATTTTATGGTTCAATCCCTCACCATCTGAAATATGTAAGGCCCCATACATATCACGTTTATGGCGGCCATTCGTGGTAAACGCAGTCCAAATTGGACTATGATTGCGCTGGAGCTCCAAATCCAAGATGGTGCCCACTCCATGCTGGCAACACTGCTTCTGCCAAATGCTGGCTGCATTCTCCAGGGCAAATGGAGAGCCCATCCTTTTGTGTTCACACCTTGTCCATCCCTGCCTGGTGCGTCTAACCTCTCTTGCCGAATGTAACATTTATGCTGTAATCAACCATTAAAGGGGTGTTCCTACCATAGACTTTGATGGCACATCACTAGGATATGCCAAAGTCTGATAGGTGTGGGTCCCACCTCTGGGGAACAGGCGCCAGAACATTACAGCTCAGAATGGAGAGCTCGTTATGCACACTCTCCATTCTGTTCTATGGGAGTTCTGAGTATAGCCGAACATGGCTCTCACCTGTACTGGTAACCCCTGTAGAACAGAATGGAGAGTAGTTTGTAAGCACAACCAGCCCTCCATTCCGAGTTGTAACTTTCAGGAGCCCGTTCCAAAGATGGATGAAGAGGTGGGACATGCACCTGTCAGACACTGGTGGCATATCCTAGCGATATGTCATCAACGTGCATAGTGGAAACACCCTTTTATACTTTATATATTAAAGGGGTTTTGCCACAAAGTAAAATTGGCGTGTGAAGCTTGCAAATTAAGTAATAAACATTTTCACCATTCATCATTATTAAAGATGTTGTACCGTTTTTGTTTTAGCTGCTCCTTTAGTGATCCATTGTTTACAGCTCGTCTCCAAGGGATACGACCAGGGCTGAGAGCTCCTCAGTCCTGGTCACACATGCTCAGACATCACCTCTCTTCTCAGGCAGCTACCGAGTGTTCAACTCCAGGTGCTGTGATTCTACTCCTGTTCTCTGTCCTCCTTAGTAACTAGTCAAACAGTGCAAATAAATTTAAAAAAAGAAACCTCAATGAGGTTTGTGCATTGATAAAGAAAAAAAAAAAAATCCACAGATTTGGTTCCTGCAGGGATTTGGACCCTTCTGTCTGGAGGTAAAAACTTTACCTCTGAGCTACAATGTAGCTATAGACAAATTTATACATAAACAGACCTTTCTTTGTCTAGAGAGAGGAAAGGCCTGGTGATGTCATCCTGCGGGTCACATCATATACAATTCAAACAAATCACACATGCCCCCTTCTGAGCACACAGAGCTGAAGAGCTGGATGCAGGAGGTATAAAATGAGATCGTGGCAAAACCCCTTTAAGTAGGCACCCGTGTACCAGTCATAGACTTAGAAACCATTTATCTTCAGAAACCATCATGTAAAAAATACATCTTCTCATGGTAAATAATGTACATAGAGCATGCTTACATCCAATAGGTAAATACCTTACAATTTCATCCCCAAGTAGGGTAGAAGAAGAGTCGCACGGACAATCGTGCTTGACAAAGAGGGCAGAGATCCTCGAAACGTCGCAGCAGCCGGTTGTCCGTGCGACTCTTCTACTACCCTACTTGGGGATGAAATTGTAAGGTATTTACCTATTGATGTAAGCATGCTCTATGTACATTATTTACCATGAGAAGAGGCGTTTTTTACATGATGGTTTGTGAAGTTAAAAAAATGATTACTAAGTCTATGATGGTACGCGGGTGCCACTTAATTATAAAGTATACTTGGACCAATTTGGGATGAGGAAATCCCTGTGGGAAACCCGCAGCACATGCATTTTTGGGACAAAATTTTTTGCGGTTATTAAATAATAAGGAAACACCCTTTTAATCATATGAAACCTAAAAACCGTTATTTTCACACTGTCTCTCACAGCATCCTATGAAACTATTCCCTGACATATAGCTCTGCTGAATACCTTGGTTTAATGCCCCCATCTTTGGGAGTCTATGGAAGTGCAACCGGGGTTGTGGAGTCGAAACCCAAAAGCTCAACTTTGACCCTCAATTTTCCTGACACGGACTAAACCCCCATCATACCCCGCATTTTAAGTGATAATTTTACGTAAAAAAAGGGTAAATCAACTTTAATCACCTTATGATACAATAACAAAAATTTTTAATGAAAAAACCACGACAATAAAATTAAAAAGGTTTTTACATCTTACCATCCCTAAGCTTTGAACATAGTCCACCATCTTTTTTATAGACCATCATCTTACCTATCTTATACTACATTTTTTACTTTTAGCTTTGTTTAGTTCTGCAGATTCTTTCAGCAACTCCATTTTTTACGTTTAGCCCCAAAAAAAATCTAAATTTGGTTTCAGCATGCTGTTTCCCTTTTCGGGGAATTTTTGGGATCAATTCAAGCATGTCTTGACCAAAATCTATCCGGGGTCTCTTCTACACTTTCCCCAATGTTGGTGCAGATGGATTTGGGTAAAAATAACAATTTTACCTCATTTCAAAAACCCATTCCTTCTCCCCCTTTGCGTCTGCTTCGGCCATTGTCCTGTGGAACACTATTTGTCCTTTTATACCCATATCTCGAGGTATAAAGTAATTCCTTGTGGATACTCCTAAGCTCAGCATTGAGGTCACCACATCCGGTCAATTTTCCAACATCTTTGGGCTGGGGAAACACCCCCTACCTCGGGTTTCTTTCACCGAACCAATTTTTCCCCCGGCTTTTCCGACCCCTTATCCCTTTTCCCTTGATTCTTCCAAACCTATTTGCCCCCTCAAGCCCATTTTTGACTTTCATCTCATCGTTCCAAAAATCACCATTTCCAATTTCCCCTTTTTCTACTTTTTTGTAAATTTGGGGAGCCAAGCTTCTTATATAGATTAAAGGGTTGGGTTTCTTCACCTTTTTTTCGGCCCTTCATTCCGCCCGTGTAATTGTTCGCAGGGTTCTTGCATGAACGTCTTGATTCACTTTAGGCTATGTTCACAGGGCTTTTTTTCGGGGGAATTACACCCCGAAATTTAAAAACCCGTGTGGACGGGGGCGGGAGCGGGGAGGCGGGATGGATAACTTCATTTCATTTTTCGCTGTAAAGGCCTACTTTATAATTTTTTTCAATTTTTCTTGACTCAGAGACGCCATCAATGAGCTGGATGTCTATGTCTCTTTTCTTGGTAAAATCTTCATGGCTGCTCGAACAAGTGACCTTTCGCTTGGAATCAGCCTAATAACACACTTAGCTATTAGGGAATGTGAGAACAAGTTGTAATTTGTAGTAAAAAGAAAAAGCTTGTCCCACCACCAGGAGCAAAACAGTAACAATGCAGTTACATGAAAGAATCTGCAGAACTAAGTAGATGCTAAATAGTTGAAGGTAAAAGTTAAAATAGAGATAGCCAAAGGGATTTTTCTATAAAATGATAGGAGTCTCAAATTCAAAACTGTAGTGGATGGTAGATAGGGGCCCGAAAGGCACAAGTTTCAAAACAGTTACCCTTTTGCTTGTCGGTGTAAAATATATTTATAGTATACGACTTTAGAACATAAAAAAAACTTTAATAATGAAGTGAAAAATGTTGCTGAAATCTGGTCAATGTTTGCTATGGGAGCGGAATCTTTTCCCTGCGGTAACGCTTTGCCTGCTCCATGTCATCAATTACACTTCTCGTGTGATGGGAGCAGTAGTACTGGCAAGACCCAGTTTCTCTTGCTCTTGGCACCCCCATGAAATAAAATGTACCAATTTATTATAATTTTTGGGGGGGCCACGACTCCGCTCACACCTTGAAAAAGCGTCTGTATTGTAGACTATAGATTATAGGCCACTTTCTTACTTAGTAGTGCTGTTTACCATACCCATCGACCTGCCTGATCTGACAGAGGCCAAAAGTGTGCCATATGGGCCCCTTGGGGGATTTGCGGGGTTGCAGGGGAAAGGGGGGGTGCAAAGTTCACCTCGCAATTTTCTAAAAAAAAGGGATTGGATTCTATTTATTTTGGGAACTAAATTTCCCTTTTTTTTAGGATCTGGTTTTCCCCTTTTTCCCGTCAAAATACACAGACTTGGCCA
>JAODAL010036366.1:0-41772 GCA_025379985.1 Phyllomedusa bahiana
GGGAAAATTTTCGTAAAAAAATAAACTGTGAAAAATTGATTTTTAGCGACAAAAGCAAGGTAATTTTATTAGTGTCAAAATCTGTAAAACGACTGCAGGATTACATATAAATGCAATGATATGCTTTACATCCCCTTTTGTAGAGTGGAGTTACATCCAATGGCTTGATGTATGGCTACATTAAAAATCAGACTTGAAAACAAGTACAAAATGCGCCAAAATACGCAAAACAAGCCAAAAAACGGTTGTTTTTTCAGTAGCTTTTGACAGGCAGTGGACAAAAAACTCAGTTTTATACTTTTTTTTAGTATTTGGTTTCGGGTTTCTTTTTTTTGTCCACGCACTGTAAAAAAGCCAAAGGGAAAGAAGATGACCATATAGATCGTCACCCAGCTTTCCCAGATACCGACATAACTAAAAACATCTGACTGCAATTGGAGCCTGTTGTCAGCAGAGATGACTATTATGCGGTGTATGTGTTTGCATCACTACCTAAGGGACGTACATATTGGCAATCCACCCTGCTATGTAATACGAGGAAGTCCTTGAGGATTTCCATTCCGGATACCGAGTGCTATTATCCAGGCAATAAAAACTTTGGGATGACTCCGCACCTTATACATGTCACAACGGGCTCCTTCATGAGTCATTTTGACAAACAGAGCAGCGTTCATTGTATTTTTTAACCATGATATTCAGGATCCTCACATTGTAGCTTGAAGATTATCAACTATATAAAACCAGATTTGGGTACAGAGGGGTTTTTTTTTATCCGATACCCCTTGTGAAATAACCCCCCAAAATTTCATCACCTCTCAACTAAACGTGCATGGAGGAGGATACAATGCTCATATACCCGCCGATGAAGCAGAACGTAGGTTGTCATCTTCACTCTTGCATAGTACTGCAGGTATACATACTGTATTGTCTTAAAGGGGTACTCTAAGACCATAACTTTCATGGCATATTCTTGGGACAGACCATTAATATTTTATCAGTAGGAATCCCACCTCCAGGACCCCACCAATCAGCAAAGTAAGGGGCTATACTAATTCTGTGACCACCAAAAGAGCTGAAATTCTGCAGCACCCTCTACTAGATGTAACATTCCTCAAGTTACAGCCAACTCACTACAATGTGAATGGGATTGATGCCATACCAGTTATTCATCTCATGAAGTAACAGGATTCTAAAAAAACAAACACTTTCTCAAATATGCTTCATTAGGAAAAACAAAACATTTCACCGGTAATTGCTGTAAGTGTTGTCCCTTTAACCCCTTACCGACACATGACATATCCATATGTCCCGGTGCCGGTAAGGTTCTATGTAGCGGGATTACTGAAGGATCGTGTCAGCTGATAATTGCCGGCTCCATTTCCCGCTGATTAATCCCTTTAAATGCCGCGGCAATCACAGCCACAGCATCTAAAGGAATATAAAACGGTGCTTTGCATTGTTTCTGACTCCGGACAACACCCCCCCGGGGAGTTTGCGGGGTGCCGATCGGTTAACATGGCAGCTTGTAAAGGCTTACTTCACCTATTAAAAACAGAGGTAGAAGTAGCGAGGTGGCGCCAGGTTCATATTTCCCCAAAAAATTCAAAAACCCCCCTTTTTACCATCTTACAAATAAAAAGAAAAATAATAAAAAAGTTACACATAATTGGTATCGGCGTGTGCTTATAGTCTGGTCTATGAAAATATAACCTCATTTATCCCTTAAAAGGATACAAATTCCAAAAGCCCAAATTGATCTTTTTTTTTTAGTCATTTCACGTATTGGAATACATAGTGATCAAAATGTCTTTCTGATCCCAAAATAGTACTAATAAATAGTACACTTCAGCCTGCGAAAAATTTCCCCTCACTCAGGTCCTTAGGGGGAAGAACAAAAAAGTATTTGGTTGCAGAAAATGGCGCTGCATCGCAAATTTAAAAATTAGAAAAGGTTTGGATGTTTTTATGGTACTAAAAAAATAAAGAAAGCCCTTCCTATTTAGTATCGCCAGAATCGTACCAACTTGCAGAAAACAGATAACACATCATTTATGCTGAATAGTGAATGCCATAAAAACAAAATCCCTGCAAATAAGACGAGCAGGAAAAAAAACTTAGAGCTATATTATCACTAGGATATGCTATCAATGTCTGGGAGGTCAGAACCCACACCTATCTCCTAAAAGAGCCTCGAAATCTCTCCATTCCAAAGAGAGAGGTGGGCAGGACTCTCCCATAGACATGAATGGGAGTTCCGAGTTTAGCCAAGTGGCGATGAGGGAGGATCCGGGCCTATCAGATGTTGATGGCATATCCTAGCGATATGACATCAATGTCTTTAGTGAGAAAACCCCTTTTTAGACAGAACTGAAGTTGGACAAAAGTCCGCTCCTGACAGCATGATGGATCATTATGTTGATTGCTCTGTGAAACTTCCTGCTTCTCAGCTGGGAGAGTCCACTGTTCAGGGGAAGCCTGTAAATCTATACCTTCAAAATAGATCCACAGCACACCATAGATTTATGATACAAGAAAATTTTGTGATTTATTTACACAAAAAATTTGGCCGAAAAGGTTCAACAAATTGGTCTGGCTTCTCCTTTATTGCCTTTATACCTATGCTGTTTGAATACTGAAGAGCTGTCTTTTTCAACATGTAAATAAATCACAAAATTTTCTTGCATAATAAATCTGTGGTGTGCTGTGGATCTATTTTGAAGATATTCCACACGGGATTGGTCTATCCTTCTAAGGTGTGTGGCATATTTCCAGAACTAACATTGTAAGTCTATACCATCTCTACACTTGGAAGCTCTGTGCTGCTATATTCATGCTGGGTGTTATTACACTAGGAGCAGTATAATGTGGATGCCTGTGTGCTATGGAGGAGGAGGCTGGAAGCAATAGGTAAACCCTATGTCCTGAGTGTGCTGTGCCTGCTGCAGTGTATGTAGTGAGAGACTCAGATTAATTCTGTACAAACAGCTATGTCCTCAGCTCCCCTTGCACAGTTGGTATCTCCCAGGGAAGGAATTTAACCAGATTGTGAGTTCTCTCTGACAAAGTGAAAGTAAACCTGTTTCCCTGTAATACTAAGGGAAATAATCTGATTTAATCTACTATAAATGTTTGTGTGGTGGCTATGACAGGTGCTTTTTGTGTTTTACTCAGTTATATTTCTGCAGAACACTCTGAGTATGTTCACATGGTGGCGCTGAAAATTCAATGGCGAAACATTGCAGAATCCATGTTTAAAATCCATACCTTTCCATGCAGATTTCAGACACAGACTTTGAAATGTAGCCACACTTCTTGATGCAGATTGGCTCCAACCGACTGACACTGAATCAGAGTAGATTTCCTGCCAAAGAAATGACGTTGCATCTATTTTTTTTGTGACTTCGATCACAAATTTTGCGTCGTCTGCACTAACACTCCAATTTCCCATTTGAAATGAGTAGGATGCTGATTGTAATTTGGACATTTCTAATTCTGTTGTGTGAATATATCCTATAAGGCTAGTTTCACACAGGCGTATTCCTGCATCTGTTTTATGGCTGAATGTCCTGGCTCGACCACACGTCTAATCACCTAAACTAGGAGCTATGATGCTCTTACCTTCAGTCAGTGGACCTAAGGTTGGGCCAGGACATTCGGCAATAATACAGGCACAGAGACATAAAGCCTTAGATCGGGAGTTATCACAGTGCTCAGCACAGCTGCAGGGTATTAGATGATATATTTAGCTCTGCTACATTTACATGTGCTACAGATGTTTATTCCCAATGCTGAGACTTCAGGATGTTGATTGCAATTTAGAATGTAATATGAGCCCTATGGAGACCTCAGTGTTGGTCCTAGATCATGTACTGTAACAATTTCAAGTCCTTTAACACGATTTCCTTTTTTTTTTACTCAAAAATGCTTTGGGAACCAAATGGTAAAGTACAGATATTTGATGACTACATAGCTTAAAATCACAGAAAAAAAATGAGGACCCTTGATGCGGGTTATGAGCTTGCAAATATAGTGGCCACTATATCAGCTAATACCTCATATTTAATATTTTTTCCAGTATGTATTTTTGCCCTAAATACTTGGGAGCAGAGGGTGTCAGTATTTTGTATTGGACACCTGAAATCTACTGGGAAGCCCACCATATCGAATAGTAGAGGCATCATAAAATATATAATAATAATAATAATAAGTTGTAAGTCAGCATGTTGCACCATATGTAAGTGGATAATTGACACCCTTTGTATTGCCTTATTTATATGCAATTAAAATATTAGTAACCACCTCCCTCATACATAGAAGGCTGTGAGTGGTGGTTTTATCAGTATTTTTGCATTTGTGCATTCTCCCCTTGTAGAATATTGTTGCTTTCCTGCATACTGGTGTGAACTGGTGCTTACCCAATATGCAGTTTTTTATTACTCATTATCCCTCCTAGTGGATGGAAGTGTGAGCTACTGCTCATTAGTTATCTGCACCTGTTTCTCCCAAGTAGTATTGGGGCTTAAATTGCCTCCTACTGGGCTAAGTCTATTGCCCAGCCATTGAGCCATAAGGCTTCGTTCACACGGCTTATTTTGCCGCGGATTGGCGCCGTGCTGCACGCCGGATTTGCGCTGCAGTACGGCGCCAATCCGTCGGAGTAATTACGGTAATCCACTGCTCTCATAGAGAACAGTGGATTCCGTCGCTCCTCCCCGCTCGGCGAATCCGCCGCGGGGGGAGAAAGTGACATGCACATTATCCAGGCGCAATACGCGTCGTGGATAATGCAAGTCTATGGGGCCGGGGAGCAGCGCCCCCGCCGCGCTCCGGCCCCGCCCCCATCCCGCCCCTTATTCACGGCGTATTTGTGAGTCGGATTGCGCTAACAAATCCGTCGGGAATAAGCCGTGTGAACACGGCCTTAGGGTATGTTCACATAGCGTTGGGATATGTTTTCGGATCCGAATGTTTGGGAGCGGGGGCCGGCAACCCGCCGGCCCCATAGACATTCATTATTCTTGGCGCGTATACGCCGCTAGTAATTGACATGTCACTTCTCTCCCCGCTCGTCGTTTTGTGTGAGCAGGGAAAGGAGATATAATCCATAGTTCTCTATGAGAACTGTGGATTACCATAATGTCTGGGACATATCTCGCCCCGTATTTAGCGCTGTACGGCGCGAAATACGGGGCGAGATACATCCCAGTTTAAGCCGTGTGAACATAGCCTAAGTATGACCTTGTGTTTGTGTTTTTTGGCTACATAACTTACCCTAACCCTGCACGCTATATAGATAGCTACACTATGTGCAACCCTAGTGTTCCTGTATTCGCCATGTCAAAGGCCATTTAGGGTGAGTTCACAGATTTCAGCTAACTAGATGAGGTTTTTGACGCTAATTCCAGAAATGGAAATACATGAAAGTTAAATTCCAGATCGATATAAAGCATAGTTGCCAACTTTTGAAAGTGGAAAAGCAGGAGATTGAGGAGGGCGTCGCTCGTAGTGAGCCGCGGCAAAAAATTTGCATGTACACGCCCATCTTGGTGGTGTGCCACACCCTTCAAAAAGCCACACCCACTCCACCTAACTGCATAACGGCTTTGGAAGAAAGCCAGGTAGTAGCCCCCCCCATAACCAGGTAGTGCCCCTTACAGGCAGGTAGATGCCCCCTTGTAGCCAAGTAGATGCCCCCTTGTAGCCAAGTAGATGCCCCTTTGTAGCCAGGTAGAGCCCCCCTGTAGCCAGGTAGATGCCCCCCTTTGTTAGCCAGGTAGTTGCCCCCCTTTGTTAGCCAGGTAGATGCCCCCCTTTGTTAGCCAGGTATTGCCCCCCTTTGTTAGCCAGGTAGATGCTCCCTTTTTTTAGCCAGGTAGATGCCCCCTTTGTAGCCAGGTAGATCCCCCCCTATAGCTAATAAAAATAAAATAATAAAAGGCACTTACCTCACCAGGCTCCCTGCAGCACGGCCAGCTCCGGACATCTCCCGGCCGACCGACTCAGCGTCGCAGGGGAGTGAGTGCAGCCGGCCGCTGCTGCCGCTTCACTCGCCTGTAGGAGCAGCCCGGCGGCGCCGGAGTAGCGCACCAGTGTTACTCTGTCGCCGCGGTCATTTAAAGAACCCCCGCTGCCTGCTGGCGGCGGGAGGTTCGCCAACTCTGCCAGGGTGGCAGGGGGGGACCCCCATTAGCGGGACCCCCCCACCAAAAGCAGGAGAGTTGGCATGTATGATATAAAGTGGATCTCGTTGTAATTGAATCATCTTCATGGCAACTCGGCCCTGAAGTAACAGTGTTTATCAGAATTTCTCAGTAGTGCAGCCTCAGGCTTTGGGCCTCTAACTTCAAACAATCATATCTTAGCATAGCAATAAGCTATTAGAAGGCTGTCTTCACAATTTAAATCTGCACTAAAAGGCCTTTTGTGTTATTGCCTTCTGGAAGGTCTCTGTAATCCTGCATAATCTGCACTAAGACTAGTGGAACTGCACTTTGTAGCTTTTAGTAACTTTCTTTTCACCTGGCTCATCATATTATACAGGTATTTATGGACTTTGTGTATTTTGTGGAGTTTCGCTCCCAGTTTCTGTTACTAGCGGGGAGTGCCTCTGCTAGAAGTGACAGCAGTGATGTAGTTGGATGAGGCATGTTATCTCACGTGAAACTCCTGTGTTTATCGAGTCTCATCACATTGTGAACATTGCACTCATGATAACCTGTATCAGGCCGTTCTATCCATGGGATCATATTCATGTCGTGTTTTAATAACACCGAATAACAAAATTTTATTTTTCAGTCCCACTTTAGCCATGCAGAAGGATTTACCCTAACCCTCCACGCCCCTGTAAAGCCTATTTACATGCAGCGACTGTGCTAGAGAATTAGGAAGTTTTGGACTAAGGCCCGGTTCGCACGGCTTATAGCCGGCGTAATTGCCGGACGGATTTCAGCCCGCAATTACGCCGGCTGCCGTGCAGCGGGGGCGGAGCGGGGGGGCCGGCAGCTCACCGGCCCCATAGACATTCGTTATTCATGGCGTGTACACACCGTTTATAATGTACATGTCACTTACTCCCCCCACGGTGGATTCGCCGAGCAGGGAGAGGAGAAGGAGTCCATAGTTCTCTATGAGAACTGTGGACTACCGTAATGGCTGGGACGGATTTCAGCCGTAATACAGCGCAGTACGGCACGCAATACTGCTGCAATCCGTCACTGCAATAAGCCTTGTGAACGGCCCCTAATAGGTCACAACTTGCAGCAGCGAGTCCCACCATTGTAGCCGCCATCTGGACTAGCCCTCTCAGACAGTAGCATGAAGTAGCGGCTGAGAGCCTGGCATATTCATGAGCAGGGGTGCCAATAGGGCAGTACGGGCAGTACTCCTGTCAGGGGCCCTATTCAACAGGGGGCCCACTGATATGTTAAAAAAATAGTAACTAGTAATGGGTGAAGGCCCCATTTGATTTGACTGTATGGGGCCCTGAAACGGTTAATAGATGGCAGCCCTGTTCATGAGCTCCGCCGCCTCCTGGCGCCGATTGTCAGCTTTCTGCCTAATAATGTGTGTAGGAAGGAAGGTGTCAATCAGCAGCGAGTGGACTCTCACGTCACTACGAACAAACAAAGATTGGGTTCAGGACTTCTAAAAAAAACAGTATAGTTGTCCCCCAGCTTTCCTGGATACAGATATAACTTAGAAATGTTTCACTGGGAACTCTTTTTTTCTATTTAGTGCTACAATGGCTAGCATTAAATTGTACGAACTACTAGAGCATCTTAAAAAATTGAAATATCATTGAAAATTAAAGGGGTTCTCCAGGACTATCTTTTTATTTGTTATAGGACTCACAAATGTATTCTATTAAACCTTGTCATTCATACTGTAATGAGTCTATACAATATATGGGTTTCTCTATTTGACTTAAAGGGGTTTTGCCACAAAGTAAAATTGATGTGGGAAACTTGCAAACTAAATAACAATCATTTTCACCATTCATCATTATTATAAATCTGGACCGTTTTTGTTTTAACTGCTCTTTTAGTTATCCATTGTTTACAGCTCATCTCCAGGGGATACGACCAGAGCTGTGAGCTCCTCAGTCCTGGTCGCACATGCTCAGACATCACCTCTCCTCTCAGGCAGCTACTGAGTGTTCATACCCCAGGTGCTGTCATTCTACTTCTGTGCTGCTTAGTAATTAGTCAAACAGTGCAAATAAATAAAAAAAAGAAACCTCAATCAGGTCTGTGCATTGATAAATAGAAAAAAAAAAACACAGGTTTGGTTCCTGCAGGGATTTGAACCTAGGATCCTTGTGTTGTGAGGCAAAAACTTTACCTCTGAGCTACTTACAGCTTTATACATAAACAGACCTTTCTTTGACTACAGAGAGGAAAGGCCTGGTGTTGTCATCCTGCAGGGTCACATGATATGTAATTCAAACAAATCACACACGCCCCCTTCTGAGCACACAGAACTGAAGAGCTGGATGCAGGAGGCATGAAATGAGATCGTTGCAAAACCCATTTGAATTCTTGATATCAATTATCTTTTCAGTGATATTCTAATTTTTGTGAGATGCACCAGTATAGTCCAATGTGTTTTTCAGTTCTTCAGCTGTTCTTGCCTCGGATCTAGCTAACAGAAATCAAACAAAAGCGCAAATAACATCAAATATCCGATAACAGTCCAACTATGTGAATCGTACTTCTCTGATATTTTAGCACATGCACATGGGCCCTGGAAACCTGTTAGTGGCTCTTTCCTATATGAATTGATGTCATGAGTGATGTGTGATGGTTGGGGGCCTTGCTGCAGATTCTGTAATGGGTCCAGGGGACCATGAGCCCCAATAATTAGGCAATGTGAAGGCTCTTTTTACCATCGATGATTGTCTTAACAATCGGTCAATCGACAGTGATCAGCCCATGTTAAAGAAGCAGTAGTGCCTCCCATTGCTCAGGAAGGTAAAGGCTTTATGGTTTCATTTTTCAAGCAGTTTTGACTGGCCCTAAGACCTGCTAAAATCATTTCAGACATAGGATTATTCTACAGAAAAAAAATTTAAGACAGTTTCTAAATATATTCCACTACCTTTCATATTCTGTTCCTAAGGGTATGTTCAGACAGCGTGTTCTGTCTGTGGGAACATACGTTAATAAATGGGTGTTTGGATCCATCCGGACCCAAACACGCATCTAACAATGTGCAGTGTGATTATATTGCTTTCAATGTAAAACATGCATCGGCGTTCAGACAAGTGATTGCCGATTCATGTTTACTTGCGCCTTTCGGATCCGTTCTAAGAATTGTCCTGTCAATTCTTGATCCGAAAGACGCAGCAGACGCCCTATTTAAAACTATATGCTGCGATCCTGCTGCAGCCAAACACCTGCGTGTTGCATGCATTTTGGATCCGATTGACGCTGCGTTTTTGGATGCAATTTTCGCATCCAAAATGGATCCAAAATCAGATCCCAAAATGCCGTGTGAAAATACCCTAAATTACCAATACTGGTTACAGGTCTATATAAAGTGTTGCTCAGACCTTGAAACTCAAAGGGGTTGTATCACAACATTTATACATCTTACCACAGTCCTGAATTATTGGTTACATTTTGAATTCAGGGTCGTGTTTACTGGCATCCACTCGGCTGCAGTAGAAGCAAGGACTTTAGCTATAGCAACCAGCGCTCGCAGCCTATCAGGAGAGATCAAACAAGTCTGTAGCTATAGCGACCTGAGGAGCTGATGCAACCCATACAAGAGGGGATATCTCAGAATAGGTAGGACCCTGGTAAGGGACACATATTGCAGAGTGACTTGTTTTTGCAAGATCTTTAACATAAAAAGCAATCCTGGTAGTGAGACAACCCCTTTAACCTTTCCCAGACATGGGCTCTTTAGGCAGTAGACCTATATCCAGCCTCAATGTGATATGGCTTCATCAATGTTTTATGCTATATTTACGGATTGTCTCGCTCATATAACGTGTCTATTGTCAGTTTTAATAGTCCTCTGTATCTCTGTGTGAGGCACTGTGTCATTGTCATTGTCTCTGCCTCAGGGTCAGCGTGTTCTTATTAATCGGAGGGTTGGTGGCAATTGGTTTGAAGGGCGAGTTGAAGGCTCCAGGCAACTTGGCCTGTTTCCGGCGAGTTATGTGCAGGTCACAGATGGTCTTGTGCAGGCCAGGAAGGTGGACACCATAAGAAAGCAAACAGCAGATACTAACCCAGTAGAGCAGGTCAGTACTAACAATGTGCTGCATACACCTATCTCCGATGATTTCTATCCTCCATAATGGGAACAACACAACCTGCAGATTGTGCTCTTCATGCTTTGTCCCCTGACTATGCTCTGCTCCTCGAATTTGCTGTACGTGGTCTTTTTCCAATCTAGTTCTGGCTGATCATACCTTCTGAAATGTAAGATGATCAACAAGACGTTACTCATTCATTTGATCAACTTTTCCTTCAAGATCCAGGTTTTTCATGCTCATATTCTGCTCAATGACTCTACAAACCCTTCAACCAGACAACACTCTACATGGTCTTGCAAAATTGTTCTACCTTTTCTGTCCCCTGAACTTGTTCCACATACTGTGTTCAATTAATCTGTGCTACATGCTTTGTCTTTCTCTGCTGTTTATGCTTTATCTCCTAACTCTTCTCCTAACCATTCTCTGTCTCTACTCTGCATGCTCCATGCTCTTTTTCTTGACTCCGCTCTTAAAGCTCTGTCTCCTGACTGTACTCTACATACTCTGTTACTCTGCTCTGCATGCTCTGTCTCCTGACTGTACTCTACATACTCTGTTACTCTGCTCTGCATGCTCTGTCTCCTGACTGTACTCTACATACTCTTTTACTCTGATCTTCTTGCTTTGTCTCCTGTCTTTACTCGACATACTCTGTTACTCTGCTCTGCATGCTCTGTCTCCTGACTGTACTCTACATACTCTGCTCTGCATGCTCTGTCTCCTGACTGTACTCTACATACTCTGCTCTGCATGCTCTGTCTCCTGACTGTACTCTACATACTCTGCTCTGCATGCTCTGTCTCCTGACTGTACTCTACATACTCTGCTCTTCATGCTCAGTCTCATGACAGTACTCTACATACTCTGTTACTCTGCTCTGCATGCTCTGTCTCCTGACTGTACTCTACATACTCTTTTACTCTGCTCTGCATGCCCTGTCTCCTGACTGTACTCTACATACTCTGTTACTCTGCTCTGCATGCTCTGTCTAATTTCTGTACTCTATATACTCTTTTACTCTGCTATGCATGCCTTGTGTCCTGTCTGTACTATTCTTACTCTGTTACTCTGCTCTGCATGCTCAGTCTCCTGACTGTACTCTACATACTCTGTTACTCTGCTCTGCATGCTCTGTTTTCCTCACTCTTTTCTGCATGCCCTGACTCTCCTCTACATGTTCTGTCTCTTCTAAATGTGCTCTGTCTCCTGACTCTCCTCTGAATGTTATGTCTCCTGGCTCTGCTCTGTCTTCTAGCTGTACTCTACATGCTCTGTTCCTTACTCTGCTCTTTATGCTTTGTTTCCTGTCTCTGTTCTGCATGCTCTGTTTTCTCACTCTGCCCTGTATGCTCTGTCTCCTGATTCTGCTCTACCTCTGTCTTTTGACTCTGCTTTGCATGCTTTGTCTCCTGACTATTTTATACATGCTCTTTTCCTTTATTCTGCTGTGCATGCTCTGTCTCCTGACTCTGCTCTGCCTCTGTCTTTTGACTCTGCTCTGCATGCTTTGTCTCCTGACTGCAGGCTTTGTTCCTTTACTCTGCTCTCTATGCTTTGTCTCCAGACTCTGCTCTGTCTCTGTCTTTTGACTCTTACACACTCTGTTCCTTTACTCTGCTCTCCGTGCTCCGTTTTCTCACTCTGCCCTGTCTGCTCTGTCTTCTGACTCTGTTCTACCTCTGTCTTTTGACTCTGCTCTGTATGCATTGTCTCCTGACTGCATGCTCTGTTCCATTACTCTGCCCTGTATGCTCTGTCTCCTGACTCTGCTCTACCTCTGTCTTTTGACTCTTACATGCTCTGTCTCCTGACTGTACTCTACAGGCTCTGTTCCTTTACTCTGCTGTGCATGCTATGTCTCCCGGCGCTGCTCTACATGCCCTGGCTTATGACTCTGTCTCCACATTCAGGGTTCTTGGTAACTTCACTATCATTAATCATCATTTTGGCCCTAACTACATCCCATATGTTGTCCTCTCGTTACCTTTCCTCCCAGAACTTGGTCCGCTACATACATTGCTCGCTCACACTGCATATAATCTGATGCTTGACATTCTCCCATATGTTACGGACTTGCTACTTCCTTTCAATTCTCATGGTCAGTCTGACTCATTCATATTCCCTTTATTTGCAGGTCTCTAGTGCTCTAACCCTCAAAGAAAGACCATGTACTGTGAAGGCCCCTGCATCCAACCGACTTCAGGATCTGCAAGGGACCTTGTAAGTTCTGGGTGGATTGTCTTTATGAAGCATTAGCGTAATGGTCACCTTATGATGTAAAGAGCAATTCCACCCACATCTAGAGCATGATCTTGTGATGATAGTGAATGTCACTTTCCACGTCAGTTAAGGTCACCGTGGTATTTGCAAAGGTGTAGCTGTACGTGGTGCTGCAGGTAGGAGTCACACTGGGGCCCTCGTTCATGAGAAGGCCCAGAAGAAGATGCTAATAATACCACAGGGTTCAGTATTGGGCCCTATCCTCTTTAATATTTTCATTAATGATCTTACACAGGGATTGCACAGTAGAATATCGATCTTTGCAGACGATACTGAGCTCTGTAGAGGAATCAACACAATAGAGGATAATGTGTTATTACAAAGGGATCGGGATAAGTTGGAGGCCTGGGCAGGGAAATGGCAGATGAGGTTTAACACTGATAAATGCAAGGTTATGCACATGGGGAGGAAAAATCCATTACATGACTACATGTTAAATGGAAAAACTCTGGGTAAAAGTGACATGGAGAAGGACTTAGGAATCCTGGTGGACCGTAAACTTAATTGTAGCAGCCAGTGTCAGGCAGCAGCTGCCAAGGCAAAGAGGATCATGAGTTGTATTAAAAAGGGCAGAGATGCACATGATGGGAACATTATTCTCCCATTATACAAGTCATTGGTCAGGCCACACATGGAATATTGTGTACAGTTTTGGACACCAGTGCACAGGAAAGACATTGTAGAGCTTGAACAGGTACAAAGGCGGCAACACGAATAATAAAAGGACTGGGTGGACTGCAATACCTATTTAGTTTACAGAAAAGACGGCTTCGGGGGGACATGATAAATATGTTTAAATACATTAAAGGTCAATATAGAGATCTCTCCCAAGATCTGTTTATACCCAGGATTGTATCTAGAACAAGGGGGCATCCTCTGCGTCTTGAGGAACGAAAGTTTCTACATAAACATAGAAAGGGATTTTTTACTGTAAGAGCAGTGAGACTGTGGAACTCTCTGCCAGAGGGACTGGTCATGGTGAATTCAATAACAGAGTTCAAAAAGGGTTTGGATGCATTTCTGGAGCGTAATAATATAACAAGTTATAGTGACCGGGATTCTGGAGAGGGGTCAATGATCCAGGGATTTATTCTGATTGCCAGATTGGAGTCGGGAAGGAATTTTTTCCTTCAAATGAGGACAATTGGCTTCTGCCTCATGTTTTTTTTTTTGCCTTCCTCTGGATCAACACTTTAGCACAATAAGCTGAAATAGATGGACGTATTGTCTTTTTTCCGCCTAACAAACTATGTAACTATGTAATATGTATGCCACATAGAACATTAGTGTCCTGTAACTAACTTTGCATCTGGACCAACCAGCTTCAATTTCTTCCCTCCCCGTGCTCCTCCAGAATCATGGCCAAGGGGCTCAAATAGTGGCAGCCACCTGGGCCACCCTTCATTGATGTGATTTCCCTTCCTCCACAGTAAACAGGGGGATGCTTTGCAAAACTGAATGATGCCTTATGTTCTTCTTAGGTACAGAGTTTTATTCACCTACTCCCCGAAAAACACCGATGAGCTGCAGCTGAGTGCTGGAGACATAGTGACGGTGACACAGCACTGCGATGACGGATGGTACGTAGGTAAGTCGCCCTGGGCTGCAGGCTATGTACAATGTAATGTGGTAGCGGGCATCTCTTCTGTATGGCCCATGTTGTCCTTCTTTGTGTCTCGCAGGCGTCTGCTGGAGAACGCAAGAATTTGGAACCTTCCCTGGAAATTTTGTTGCCCCGTATGAAACCTAGACTGTATCTGCACCCATGAACTGTCCAAGGGTGGTAGTGCCAATCACTCGGCTTGAATATAACGATGTTTACATGGCATGAATGGGCAGACCAAGAGATCATCACCAGATACAGCGGATAAACTCACTCACTCCATCATTTAGTGCCATCAGCATCAATCAACAAACCCGATTCAAGTCTTTTGTATCTTATGCTTCCTGATCTTTCTGTAATCTTGTTCGACTTCTTACATGTAAATAAAATACTTTGATCTCCTACCTGTCTTCATTCCTTCCCGGGATGAAATGCTATGTTGCCAAGACCGGTGCCCACGATCTCCACCTACATCACCTGCAGGACCACATAAACTGGCACTTTTGTCAAAACCCAAAATTCTATTCTTTTCTACTTGTCCTAACACCTTCACATAGAAGGTTTTGGTCTGGACCTATTGGCGGGACCCCGCCGATGCGGATAATTGGGGCAATGGTAAGATCACACGGCTGCTTTTCAGCGCTGAAACTGAATGGAATCCAGGTCTAAGCAGATTTGCAATCTCTGAATCTGAATTTAGAGGGGATTTCAGCCTCCATGTACTATGTAAGACTTCAGCGCTGAATCTGCCTCAAGAATTGACATGAGATTTCTTTCAGTGCTAATTTTTATTTTCAGTGCTGAAATAAAAACAGCGCTAAAACAACATTGTGTGTCCTGCAACACTGTTTTTCCATTGAAAACCAAGCGGATTTGTCTCTAAAGCGGTTTCAGCGCTGAATCCACTTCAGAAGCAGCGTTTAAAACAGCTGTGTGAAACTACCCCCACTCCCTTATTTTCTCTGGGGGCTAAAGGAGTTGTCTGATTTAAAAAAAAAACATTTTCATACATTATGGGTATGTTCACACGGCATGTTGGATCCATTTTTGGATCCGAAAAAATGCATTCAAAGGCGCAGCGTAAATCACATCCAAAATGCATCCAACATGCAGGTGAATGTTTGGATGCGTTTTTGCTGCAGCCGAAACGCATCCTATAGTTTTAAATAGGTCTCCTGCTGCATCAAACGGATCAAGAATTGACATGACAATTCTATGAACGGATCAGAAAGACGCATCAGAAAGACGCATTGGCCATCACTCGTCTTAACAGGTTTTACATTGAAAGCAATGGAAATCACACTGCACATTGTTAGATACGTGTTTGGGTCCGTTTAGGGTCCAAAACACAGATCCAAACACACATCTAAAAACGGATCCAACGCGCCTTGTGAACATACCCTAAGGCTATGTTCACACAGCTTATCCACGGTGTAATTGCGGGGACTGATTTTGCCCACAATTACACTGAGTGCCGTGCAACGGGGGCAGCTCGCCGGTCCCATAGACATTCATTATCCATGCCGTGTCTCCCGCCGTGAATACTTGACATGTCACTTTTCCCGCTCGCCGTATTTCGTATTCTATGAGAACTGTGGATTACCGTTATGACTGGGACGGATTTCAGCCGTAATTCGCACAGTACGGCGTGAAATACGGAACAAAATCCGTCCCAAAATAAGCCGTGTGAACATGGCCTAACTATGAATTCTGAGTTAATAGACATTGCTCTGTTCAAGACCCTCACCTCTTGGCCAGAATGCAGAGTGGTTACAAAGAGCGTCTCTTGCTCTGGAGGATCTGTCCTGTCCTGCATTACACAGACAACCCATTGATATTAATGGACACTATGAACAACATGTATGAAGTAGTCAGTTTTAATGTTATGGCGTTAAATGCGACAAAAGCGATTAGTCCGCCCAATTTCCTGACGTATGGAGCGTCGAGTGAACATGTTTGACACATTCCACACCTGGCCCGACACTTTGTAATGCGCCAAAGATGTGGGGACATTGTGGGGGCGTGTCGCACCACATTCAAACTATTAGATACATTTATGAGCGCACATTCACCACTTTCATATATTCAAGCGCATTTCACACAGAAAATAAGGCGCGAAAAATTGTGTTGAGGTGCCAAGTTTCATACATGTCGCCCTATGTAATGCTTAAATTCTCCTGTGGTTGCATTGCAGGGGAATTAAACACTTAGGGCGACATGTATGAATTCGAATGCATACTTTTTTGTTACTTGGCGCCGACACACACAGATTTTTGGCGCATTACATAGAGCTTAATGCGCCAAACTTTGTATGGGCATAGAGTGTAATGCGTCAAACTTGGCGCACTAAGCTCTATGTAATGCGCCAAAAATCTGTCGTATTCTACACTCTTCTATATCTATTTAGAACTGTGGTGTTGGCAACAAGTTAAAAAAAAGTATGCATTTGAATTCATGCATGTCGCCCTCTTAATGTTTCAATGCTCGGATTATGAGATTCTGAGAGTGTAGAATACGACATATTTTTGGCGCATTACATAGAGTTTAGTGCGCCAGGTTTGGCGCATTACACTCTATGCCCATACAAAGTTTGGCGCATTAAGCTCTATGTAATGCGCAAAAAATCTTCATACTGTCGTATTCTACACTCTTCTATATCTATTTAGAACTGGAGTGTCGGCGCCAAGTAAAAAAAATTACGCATTCGAATTCATACATGTCGCCCTCCAGTTCTAAATAGATATAGAAGAGTGTAGAATACGACAGTATGAAGATTTTTGGCGCATTACACTCTATGCCCATACAAAGTTTGGCGCATTAAGCTCTATGTAATGCGCCAAAAATCTGTGTGTCGGCGCCAAGTAAAAAAAAGTACGCATTCGAATTCATACATGTCGTCCTTAGGGCGACATGTATGAATTTTGGCGTCCAGAAGCCATTTTTGTGCATGCATTAGTAGCGTAGAATGCACCTGAATGTATGAACCTGTTCTACTGCGGGTCGTAGATTTGGCCACTTTCTAGCTCCAAAACGTCAACTCAGGATCAGGTAGACCCCTTATAACTTGGTCTACCTGTCCCAGCAGTAATACACCCAGTTTTGCCGTCCTCCAGTCATAAATGTGTAGAATGATACGGTTATGGTGTGAAACGCCACCAGAATTTTCCCACATCTTAGGCACTTTATAATGTGCCACGGGTGCTGTTTTTGGGCTGAAAGGACACCAGAATACTGGCGCAGCCCCATAATATGTCACCCTTACTGCCAGGTTTCCCTGTACATTTCAGCTAAACGCTTAGGGTATGTTCACACAGCTGATTGGCAGTGCTGAAAATTTCAACATGGAATCCACATCTAAAATTTGCGCCAGTAAGCATGGATTTTGGATGTGGATTTGACGGAAAATGGCAGGTACAAGAACATTTTCACTTTTTCAGGTAACAAGTATATATATATATATATATATATATATATATATATATATATATATGGTGAAGAAAATATGGCAACTCTAGTGACAAGTTAGTTTTACTCTGTGGGTCGAGACGATTATGGCAATACCCAATTTATACCCAATTTTTATGTTAAAGTGCTTTAAAAAAGTGTTTTTATTGTGTCAAGCAATATTTATGCATTGCCATCTTCCGATATATTTTTATTTTTTGTTATACAGATCTGTGTAAGGGCTTTTTTTTGTGGAATGAACTTAAGTTTTCATTGGTACCACTTTGGCGTTTGAGTTTTTGATTGCTTTTTATTCCGTTTCATGAGCTGCGGGATGAATGTAAATCATAATTCTGTGATTTGTTTTTATACGGCGTTAACCACGCTAGTTGAATAATGTGACATATTTATAGAGTATGTTGTTACACATGCTGCAATACCAAATATGATTTACTTTATTTTTAATCTTTTTTGGGGTGATTGGGGAAAAGGGCGGTGTACGTGTTTTTTTTGTATTGTAGTTTGTGTATTTGTGTTTTACTTTTTTCTCTTTTAGTACTTTTTTTTTTTTTTACAGTTTTTTTTAAACTTTTCCCCATAAGGGACTTGTATCAGTGATCGTTAGATCACTGATGCAATGGAGAACAGTACACAGCATTGCTGCTGTGTACTGATCTCCATGGTGACTGTCAGTCACTCTGGCCGGCCGTGCCAGATATCACCAGCAACCCCAGAAGTCTAACAAAGACTTCCAAGGCGGTTAGGTAAGACAGCAGCAGTTGTGATCACGCCACAACTGCTCCATCTGTCTTTCCCTTTGCTGCCATGATCGCGATATATCGCAGCAGCTAATGGGTCAATCACCCGCGGCTGAAGCTTACTCTGGCCGCGGGTGACGCAGCATGATTCCAGCTGTGATATACAGTTGGTCCTATGTTGTGATCGTGCGGACCCGCTTGAGAGCCAGCACGATGTCCATTTATAGGAAGTATCTTCCCGCTGGGACGTATGGGTACATCCAATGTCGGGAAGGGGTTAAAGGCCTTCAACCTCTAAGTGATCAGAATGCACAGATCTACAGATTCTGACATTCCAGGTATTTTCTGCACACCCTGCTCTCTGTTTGGCAGAAAATACACTACATGTGAAAAGTTTTAGAACACTTCAATTTTTCTAGGTATTTCTGACATTAACAAAGTTCTGGTATAGCAAGGGGCATGAAATAGTTGTGTAGAATTTTGGGAACAAGTGCACAGGAAAGACATTGTAGAGCTTGAACGGGTTCAGCAGCAACAAAAATAATAAAAGGACTGGGTGGACTACAGTACCCAGAAAGATTAGCAAGATTGGGGTTATTTAGTGTAGGGAAAAGACGGCTTCGGGGGGACATAATAAATATGTATAAATACATTAAAGGTCAATATAGAGATCTCGCTAAAGATTTATTTATACCCAGGGCTGTATCTAGAACAAGGGGGCATTCTCTACGTCTTGAGGAAAGAAAGTTTCTCCATAAACATAGAAAGGGATTCTTTACTGTAAGAGCAGTGAGACTGTGGAACTCTCTGCCAGAGGAACTTGTCATGGTGAATTCACCAATAGAGTTCAAAAAGGGACTGCATACATTTCTAGAGCGTAATAATATAACAAGTTATAGTGACAAGGATTCTGGAGAGGGGTTATTGATCCAGGGATCTATTTTATATGCAAGATTGTAGTTGTAAAAAAAAATTTCCCTTAAAAAATTGGCTTCTCCTCCTGTTTCTTTTGCATTTCTCTGGATCAACAATATAGTACATGTCACGGGGGTCGCGGGCTCCGCTGCCCCCCGTGACCCCATCCCCGCTCGCAGGGGGTCTCGGCTGCCCTCTGCTGCCTCGGCGCCGCCTCTCTTACCTGGCCGCGCTCCAGTGAACGGCGCGCCTGCCTGTCCCGGCCGTCGCGCGCGTGGCCGCCGCTTAAGGCGCGCGCGCGCCGGCTTCTCTAAATTTAAAGGGCCAGTGTCCCGATAATTGGTTATTGTCGGGCGCTGGTCCTATTTAAGGTATCCGCCCCCCAGTACTTCCTGCCAGTCTGTTGGTGTGTTTTCCGTGTGTTTAGAGAGTATTGGAGTTTAGTCTTGATTACCCGTGTACCAGTCCGCTTGCTTACGTTTCCTGCCTTTGCCTTTTTGGGCCGCCTGCCCTGACCATCTGCCCGTCTCTGACTACGAACCTCTGCTGCCGCCCTGACCTTCTCCTGTCCCCGACTACGCCTCCGGATTACGTTTTCTGTACCACGCTGTACCCCGGCCGCCATCGCAAGCAAGTCACGTCAGGGGTTTAACAAACCTGGTGCCTCACCCGCAGCAAGTCCATCCCGCTTTGCGGCGGGCTCTGGTGAAAACCGGGGGCTACTTAGACTCCGCTCCCTGGCGTGGCTTAGCTATCATCGCTTGCATTGGCCCAGCGGATCCACTCCCCCGTTACAGTACAATAGGCTGAACTGGATGTACATCTGTCTTTTTTTCAGCTTTACAAGCTATGCAACTGTAAAAGGCATAAAAATAATATGAATTTTTAACCTCAAATGCAACCATAGTCTGAATTTCTGATTTAACCAAAGGGCTTTTTTTCAGGGGACACATCAAGGACAGCAAAGAAAGCAAATTATGGTCTGAAATTGGATGCAAAGTATTTCTACAGGGGTCTCAATTTTTGGAGATCACTTTCACACCTTCTGATTCCATATAACCAGTGTTGAAACAGATTGGATTACAACATATATATATATATACACACACACAGCACACACAGGGAGGAAAATAAGTGTTTGATTTTATCATTGGTACACTTCAACTGTGAGACCAGAATCTAAAAAGAATATCATATTGTATGATTTTTAAATAACAAGTTTATATTTTATTGCATGAAATAAGTATTTGATCACCAACCGGTAAGAATTCTGGCTCTCACAGACCTGTTAGTTTTTCTTTAAGAAGTCCTCCTACTCTGCACTCATTACCTGTATTAACTGTACGTGAACTCGTTACCTTTATAAAAGACACCTGTCCACACACTCGTTCAATCACACTCCAACCTTCCCACCATGGCCATGACCAAAGAGCTGTCTAAGGATACCAGGGACAAAATTGTAGACCTGCACAAGGCTGGGATGGGCTACAGGACATTAGGCAAGCAGCTTGGAAAGAAGGCAACAACTGTCGGTGCAATTATTAGAAAATGAAATAAACACAAGATGACTTTCAATCTTCCTCGGTCTGGGGCTCCATGCAAGATCTCACCTCATGGGGTAAGGATGAGTCAGAGAGGTCAGGAATCAGCCCAGAATTACATAGAGGACCTGGAATTGTTCCAGCAAGACAATGACCCGAAACACACAGCCAGGACAACTAAGGAGTTGCTCTGTAAGAGGCATTTCAAGGTCCTGGAGTAAGCTAGTGTCACATTTCAACAGGTACAGTAGGTACTGACACATTGAATGCCGGGTGTCGTGGATCCTCTGGGCCACCGTGAGTGTAGATGGAAGGCTACTGGCGGTGGCAGCCGACATGCAGGACAAGGACACCGGGTACTGGCAGAAGTGATGGGTCACAGCAGGTGTAGCTGTAGGCAGGTAACCGAGTCTTTGGAACGATGACAGGCAGGTAGAAACGTGCATAACCATAGTCAGGTAACAGAGTCTCAGGCAGGTAACGGACTGGTACAATGGCAGGAACAGCAGGAAATAGACTGGTACAATGGCAGGAACAGCAGGAGTAGAAGCAGGTAATACAGGAACAACACAAACCAGCAGTCAGGCATTCAGATGGACATTAATGAACTGACCAGGAACAAAGAGAGGAAGTTCCTTATATCCCAGGTCGTCTTAGGTCATTGGACAGGTAATTAAGATACTGTCCCTTTAAATACAGTCCAGCGGGCAGGTGAGGACTCATAAATTTGGGACACATCAGGGACCGTGGCCTGCATGGAGACAGGACCGCAGCAGCAGGTGCAGGGAACTAAGGACACAGCAGAGACACAGCCATGCCTGCGAGGACCACGAAATGGAGCGTGACAGCAGCAAACAGGTGCGGGGCCAGGGTATAGCAGAGACACAGGAATGTCCGTGGTCCAGACCTAGCCAGTCTCCAGACATGAACCCAATGGAAAATCTTTGGAGGGAGCTGAAACTCAGCCCAGCGACAGCCCCCAAACCTGAAAGATCTGGAGAAGATCTGTATGGAGGAGTGGAACAAAACCCCCGCTGCATTGTGTGCAAACTTGGTCAAGAACTACAGGAAACGTCTGACCTCTGTAATTACAAACAAAGGTTTCTGTACCAAATATTAAGTTCTGTTTTTCTATTGTATCAAATACTTATTTCATGCAATAAAATGCAAATTAATTATCTGAAAATCATACAATGTGATTTTCAGTTTTTTTTTCTAGATTCTGTCTCTCACAGTTGAAATGTACCTACAATACAAAATTACAGACCTCTACATTCTTTGTAGAAAACTTGCAAAATTGCCAGTGTATCAAATACTTATTTTCCCCACTGTGTGTGTTTAGGTGTGTGTGTGGGTGTGGGTGTGTGTGTGTATATAGATATTATATCTATATTATTATATATATATATTATATTATATATATATACACACACTATGCAGACTTATATTCCCCACCGGGTCTATATAGATATATAGATATAGATATAATATATATATACTGTATATATATATACACACACTACATATGTATATATCTATATATACATGTACACTACTAGTCAAACGTTTTAGAACACCTCAACTGTTCCAGTTTTTAAAAATTGATTTCTCTCAATTGGCCCAAGCCAGAAAACTCAAGAGCTGTAACCATTATGACTTGTAGCTCTGATGTGAATAGTGAACCTGCATTGCTTTATTTATCCTGTAGTACTAGGAGCCGCATTACACCAAAAACGTTAGTGATCTTGGTAGTGAGACCTCCAGACCCACCATGTCAGAGGCTATATGTGTGTACTTTTATGGGGGGGGGGGGGGGGGGATATTTCTGCTCGGGCCACACAGCATTCATTGATTGTCTATTAGTCACATGTAAAATCAGGTCAAACCTTGGTGGCGTGGTCATCTGCAACCTTGCTTCCCATAGGTTAACATTGAGTCTGTGGCTCGTAATGCTGTAAATTTGTTGTGAGTCACAGGTGACCCAATATTACCATGTAGTCCTAACTTTATGCTGTCAATAAAAATCAAATGTTGGGCGGTATATGATGTATATATTGTTACATAATGGAATGCATAATTTACCTATGGGTGACCATACATCATACATGTCATATAATACATATATAGATTTTATATAGTTGTAGGATAAGGCTGGTGAATGTAGAGTTCATTCTGCAGTGTATGTCCTGTAAGTTATCAAGGCTCCTGGTTTTTAGGAGAGGAATGGGACTTTGGTGGGGTGCGCAGCATAAATATAGACATCTGACATGAGAAGGAAGTAAAGGGCTCTGGAGGTTAGGGGAAATATTCTGTAGCAGATGAGGAATTTTTTAGCAGACATAAGGAGTCGCGGCTCTGTGTCCTCTCAAACTTCTGGCAAAGTCATAGAATTGGACTAAGGCGGCTGAAAGAAGCAGGTCTCACAGCAATGTGAATCACGGAGCGATCGTGACGGAGTAAAGGTTCATTTATGGAGGAATAATTAGGGAGGTGCGTGTATAATTTATTTTATGTGACCTGTAGATGAAAAGACACACCTAGATAGAAGCGGCAAAGGGAATTGGTCTGTAATATGCCTCAGACACATCATCAGGAAAAGTGATTCAACTAAAGTCTATGGTATGGCGCTGTCAATCAAACTAGTGGACATTCAGCCCTTGTTCACTATTAGACCCTGTGCACACAATGGATTGTTCTGCAGGATTTTCATTTTGTGCAGTGAATTTCACCCTGGACAAGCTCTAGTCAATCGGGCTTTTTACTGAAGCAGTTTCCATGCGGAATAAGTTACATTTCACCAATTTTTTCTGCACCAAAGATGTACTAATCAAGTATAATGGATTGCGGATTGCGCATGAAATTCACACAGATTTTAGTGAGGAATGCGCTGAAATGTGTGTGAAATTTTGCTGGTAAACACGGGAACAGTGCTTTTCATTGGGAAAAAACAGGCATGCTTATGGGCCCCATGAGCATAGGGGCCCCAGCTGGTTGGAAGTTTGTCTTGTTCATCCCTGGGTCGACAGTGTTATTTTTCCATGTTCTCAAGATGCACAGATAGCTAGTTTTTTACTATATTTTTTTTTTTTTACAATATTTGATATAATTACACCTATTTACACTCCCCTGTTGTTTTTGTGCTGGTATGATGGAAGAAGATTGAATGTGCGTGAACATGGCTAGAGGTGCCTGTGCTTGGGTATGGTTAGGTTGAAACCCTGGGTGATGAAATTGTTGGGGTTTTGGCGGGGCCCTATGTACTATGTGCCTATGGCCCAAAATATCCCCTGCCTTGGCCTCTTTTACAAACTCTCTATATCAACGTCCTCAGCACACATATAGGAGTTTGCTGCCAGAAACAGATAAGGCTGTCAATATGTAGAAAGGAAATTGGTGTCACACTATTAATCAAATTTCAATTGTATCGTATTGAATTTAGGCTGTGAGCCCCAATGGGGACAGAGACCAATGTGAATAACGGCAATCTGTGTACAGAGCTGTGGGGAAAATTTAAAAAATAGGCACGGAGCCTGAAAGGCCCTTTTTCCACATAAAAAGGGGACCATAAATTTTAAAATCGACATGTAGGGGGGGTCCCTTTTTTTGATTTTGCACTGGGGCCTGGTAGTGCAAAACATACATAGGACATTTATAGTATGGGAAACCATCTCATCGGGTTAGAGAAAAGAAAAAAAAAAATAAGGAATGTAAAAGAAAAATAAAAGAAGATCCTTCCTCTATTCCACCCACAATTGTGCATTCTCTCTGGGTTACCCAAATTTAAAGCGGTTGTCTCACTACATTGATTCATCTCACCTCAGTCCTGTTTTCTTGGTTTAATTTTGAATTCAGGGGCGTGTTTACTGGCTTCTTCTAGGCTGCAGTAGAAGCCAGGTCTGTAGCTATAGCAACCAGTGCTGGCAGCCTGGGTCAAATAGGTCTGTAGCTATAGCGACCTGAGGAGCTGATGCAGCCCATAAAAGAGGGAATATCTAGGAATAGGTAGGACACTATCAATTGACATATATTGCAAAGTGACTTGTTTTTGCAAGATCTTTAACATAAAAAGCGATCCTTGTAGTGACACAACCCCTTTAAGGCTAAAGAGATAGAGCCCTAATGGTAGAAGTGATCCAGTGGTTGAAAGTCCACTCTTACACTACTCACGAAAGGTTACGGATATTTGGCTTTTGGTTGAAATGTACACATCCAACAGTTCAATGTTGCAGTACTTTTGCACAACATGCTGATATCTAACAAGGAGCTTAAAGGGGTTTTCTCACTACTGTGACTCATCTTACCTCAGTCCTGTTTTCTTGGTTTTACTCTGAATTCAGGGGCGTGTTTACTGGCTTCCACTAGGCTGCAGTAGAAGCCAGGTCTGTAGCTATAGCAACCAGTGCTGGCAGCCTATCAGGATAGATCAAACAGGTCTGTAGCTATAGTGACCTGAGGAGCTGATGCAGCCCGTACAAGAGGGGATATCTAGGAATAGGTAGGACACTGTTAATGGACATATATTGCAAAGTGACTTGTTTTTGCTTGATCTTTAACATAAAAAGCAATCCTTGTAGTGAGATAACCCCTTTAATGGTAAAATTCCCAACAGGTGTTTGATTCCTGAATCACCCAATAAATTTAGAGGGTTTAATATGAATTGGGATTTAAACAGTCCTCCTCATCATGCTGTTCACATTTTGACATCATGAGACCAAGATAAGCTTACCATTTATCAACAGTACCTGACCATTGTGAGGCTTCAAGCAGGATGCTCTCAGATGGAAGTGGCCACTGAGCTTAGAGTGTCACAGAGTGTCATCAGCAGGTTGTAACAAAGATACGGAGGGCAGTTTTTGCCTAGACTCGCATTTTAATGCAATATTGATACATCAATTGTCATTAGGTCAAATGGCATAATTTTATCACATGTCATCCTGTAAACAGGGCCGCCGATAGGGGGGTACAACCAGTACTCCCGTACCGGGCCCGGCCAGAATGTGAAGCAAGGGGGGGCCCGCCGCCGTCGGCAGGTACCGCTCCCTTGCTTCATTATAATGGTAGAGAGAAGAGGCCGCAGGCCTATTCTCCCTACCATGATATATCCCCTAACTGCGCCCCGGCGCTGCAGGGGCCCGGCGCAACTAAAGTGGAGAGGAGGGGTCCAGCGCTATTGAGGGGGAGGGGCCCGGCGCTGCGAATCACGCTGCGCACCATACTGATCTCTATCATTAATTTACTTCTTCTTCAGAGCGCAGCAGCTCGTGACTGGGCAGCCGGGTGGCCCCTCCTCCTTCCTCCGGCCGGGGGCGGGCCTCACTGATTCAAATGATCGCGCTTCCTGCCCACGGCCGGAAGAAGGGGGAGGGGCCGCCCGGCTGCTCAGTCACGGGCTGCTGCACTCTGAAGAAGAAGTAAGTTAATGATAGAGATCACTATGGCGCGCAGCGTGACTCGCAGCGCTGGGCTCCTCCCCCTTAATAGCGCGGAACCCCCCTCCCCCCTTAGTTGCCCCGGTCCCCTGCACTCCACCTCTGCAGCGCCGGGTCACTTACCAGTCCTGTGGGGGCCCCCATAAGGCCCCTGTAGTTTGTGGGGGGCCCATTCAAGGCCCCTAAATGTTGTGGGGCCCCCTGAAGGTTGTGGGGACCCCGTTCAAGGCCCCTGAATGTCATGAGGCCCCCACAAACTACAGGGGCCTTATGGGGGCCCCACTATATACAGGGGCCTTATAGGGCCCCACAATATAAAGGGGCCTTATGGGGGCCCCCACAAGGACTGGGAAGTGGCCCGGTGCAACTGAGATGGAGTGGTGGGCCCGGGCTACTTCTGAGGGGGAGTGGAGGGGCCCGGCGCTACAGGGGGGAGTGGCCCACTCTGGGAGTCGCACTGTGCACCATAGTGATCTACCCAAAGTGGCCAGTACGCCGGGCCACTTGCCAGTTCCTTTTGGGGGCCCCCATAAGGCCCCTGTATTTTTGTGGGGCCCCCATAAGGCCCCTGTGGTTTGTGGGCCCCCATAAGGCCCCTATAGTTTGTGGGGGCCCCCTTTAAGGCCCCTGTAGGTTTTTGGGGCCCCCATAACCCTTCTGAAGCTTGTGGCCCCCATAAACCCTGAAGGTTGTGGGCCCCCATAAACCTCTGAAGGTTGTGGGGCCCCCTTTAAACCCTCTGAAGGTTGTGGGGCCCCCATAAACCCCTGAAGGTTTGTGGGGGCCCCATTCAAGCCCCTAAAGGGTTGTGGGGGCCCCAGTCAAGGCTCCTGAATGTTGTGGGGCCCCGCTCATGGTCCTGGAAATTTTTGGGGCCCCGTTAAAATTTTCCTCCATGTGAGGGCCACTCGGAGTTTCCCCTCTACTAACGTGACCTTCTACCTGGCTACCTACTACAGGGACCCAACTATCTACTACCTATGGGTCCCTATAAAATTACCTACCAGGGAAACCAAAGGGGTAATTATTACTATGTGGGGAACTATGGATGGGAGTTTGTTCATAGGGAGATGTGTACAGGTGGGATTGTGAGTCTCAGGTGTTTGTGTTGTGAATTATGCAGGGACGAGTGGTGTGCAGGACCGAATGGGAGAAGAAAAGGGAAAGTGAACGACTTATCAGACGACGTCACCTGTGAGTCACTAAATATAACTGTACTGTGTTTCACTTTTATCAACCATTAGTATGAAAACTGTCCAGGTGTTAAACTTTCTTTGTTGCTCATAGCAACCAATCAGAACGCCCCTTTATAGTGCTCTGGAAAAATGTAAGGGCGCTCTGATTGGTTGCTATGAGCAACAAAGAAAGTCTTAGACCCCAAAACAGTTTTCATTTCATGTCCCTCTATATGGTCATTGAATGGTGGTAATATTGGTCTTATTGTGATGGATTATATTCAGTAACAGTATTGTGCCATTATTCTGCATCTTTGGAGTTATGTGGGATGAATGTGGCGGTATTATTTGGTCTTTGTATATTGTGGTTATATTGGTAATATCGGCCTTAGTATGCTGGTTTGGTCAGTAACATCATAGTGATATTAGTCACCAGATGTAGTGATATGTGGCGGTACTATTCGGTCTGTGTACATTGTTGGGTTATATTGGACTGGGTCTACTGGTTTGGTCAGTAACAGTGGTGACACACGTTGATCATGCAGTGTTATTTGCTGACCCTTGTATACGTACTCATTACGCAATATAACTGTATGTTGTGAATTCCACAAGAACTAAATCCAAAGACAATGGTTTCAATTGAATTTTTTTTGTTTCTGGTGTTTGTTGGCAGTGGTTGCTGGTCGTGGTTGTTAGGGGCGGAGCGATGGTGTTGACAGGGGGCGGGGTTGATGGGGGGCCCAGGTGTTTTAGCTGTAGGGGGCCCTGAAATTTCTGACGGCAGCCCTGCCTGTAAATAAAAGACAATCAAAGACCAATATAATTCAAATGTCACGGAGCATGCCGTGGACCCTGTCCCGGTCCGCAGATCTGTCCGTGCTTCCCTGACTTGGTGCCTTCCTCACCTCATCCTGGTGCTGGCCCCGTCCTCTGCTCCCTGTCGGCACTGAGCTTCTCCTGTCTCTGCAGGTTGCCTCCTAGCAGCTGACATGGGGCTTCTTATTTTTCACTCCCTCTATCCTCTCTGCCAGTTATTGGTGTTTGTTCCTGTGAGTTAATGCCTTATTGTCTGTGTTCGTACTCTTCGTTTCTGACCTTGCGTTCCTGACTACTCTCGCCTGTCCTGACCTGTTGCCTGTACCACTGACTACATCTCTGCCTGTCCCTCCTGTACCTTGTTGGCACCTCGGCTGTCACCCAAAGTGACCATGTCAGAGGTAGCGATCTTGGAGTTCCCTGCAGCCAAGTCCAACGTGCCTTGCAGTGGGTTCTGGTGAAAACCTGGGGCTCCTTAGATTCTGCTCCCTGACTTGGTTATTGCCACCTGTGACCCAACGGATCAACCACCCGTCCAGCATGACATCAAAATAGACCATGTTTACTAAAAAGGGGTTATTTAGCCCCTGAAAAAACTTAAAATAGTCTCTAATTGTATTACATAAATGGAAAAAAAATTACCTTTTTATCTATCAATGATCTAACGTTAAAACTCTGGCAATGGCTCTGGTATTTGTTCACTTCTAGTCTAATCTGTGCCTTTAATGGTCATGTGCCATTTCCCCACCATTCACCCAACCATCTTGTTAATTAAGCATTCTTGTTACCAGCCACAGCAATCCAACATGACAGTGCCGCCAGGTATCACAGCGTGTTATACAGTGTGTACATCACACACATTCTCCTATATACGACTGCAAAGTAAGAGTAGACAGAAGTGTCACTAAATAAAGTCAGGTGCAAAATGTCTATTTAACTAGATGATGACAGCCCCTAGGTTATAAACGTGCGGATGGTACTTATTTAAAGGGATCCTGTCACATAGATTATGCCCCTCTTGCTGAGGGCAGCACAAGCCAGTGTCAGACATGCTGTTCCCAGCGCTGTGTCCCTTATTCTGTAAGATGCTGTAGTTTTAGAGCATTTACCCCTCAAATCTTATTCATAAGCAGGTGTTAGCCCCGCCCTCCAAATGCTAGCCCCGCCCACCTGGCAGTTATTCACATGTTTCTACCTATTCAAAGTAATAGGTTTATCAGTTGAGGTGGGCGGGGCTAGCCTCAGATGGGCGGGGTTTGAAAAAAAAACACTCTGAATGACTCCTTCAAATGACTCTTCTGGCTGAAAACTGCAGATTTGTGCATTAAATACACGAAAACTGTAGCATCTTACAGAATAAGGGACACAGCGCTGGGAACAGCAGGTCTGACACTATCTTGTGCTGTCCTCAGCAAGGAGGGCAAAAACTATGTGACAGGTTCCCTTTAACTCGGCACAGACGTTTTGAAACGTCTTCAGAGTCTGCAGCTGCACACTAAGGCTATGTCCACACTGCACATGATGACGATCGTATCTCCGGCGTTTTTCGTTTTTTAAAAGCGCCGGAGATACGATCGTCAGTGTGGTGCCATAGACGGCAATAGAAAAGATGAGTTACTGTTACACAGCTGTTTTTCCTCCCGTCTTTCGGCAGCGCGTATTATACAACATGTTGTATAATACGCGTGCTCCTCGTCTTCTGACGTCTTCCATACATTTTTTGGGGGGCAGGGGGGGGGAAAACGAAGAAGGGGGGGGGCCCCTTTTGCACAAAGCGGGGGGACAAAACCCCGGGTCCTGCATCAGAGAAAGAAGGGCCCTTTTTTAAGGGCCGTTTTTTCTCGAGCAGTGTAGACAACCCTAATTGTGTATATACAACGATCAAGAGGACAGGGATAGTAATAATTCATTTCTGCAGGGCCGTTTCTAGGCTAAATTGCACTCAGGGCGAGAGAAAAAAAAATTCTCCCCCCCATTAACATGTTGAACCAAGCTGCAACACATCTCCTCACCTTTATCCTGACCACCCCCCTTTAGTCTCACCTTTTCCCTTTCTTTAGCAAATACTGCTTTGAACGTTTTAATGCTTTTTTGCACTCGATTATGCTACAATTTTTTTCACCTTTTTCAAGATATGTAAGGCTTTGTTTTTATGTAATTTTTATATTAGATTTTTTTGCAAAGTGGTAAAAAGGCCAATATTACTAATAACTCTAGTAAGATCACCACATCATGACCACGTATCACAACCACATAGTAACTGAATAATACCACCACATTGTGACAGAATAAATAAATAACATATCACCACCACGCAGTGACTGAATAATACCGCCACACCATGAACACATATCACCACCACCACATTGTGACTGAACAACACTGCCACACCGTTGACACATATCACCACCACTTAGTGACTAAAAAAAGTCCCCCCCGACCAAATATCCCCTTTCACAAAAGACTAATAATACCACCCCACCATGATCACTACAGGCCCGTTCCTAGGGGCGGGCGAGGCGGGCGATCGCCCGGGGCGCCGAGGCTCCGGTCACCCGAGGGGGGCGCCGCCTGCCTCGTCCGCCCGGAGGACGCCCCCTGACCTGCGCGATTTTTTTAAAACAGTCGCGCAGAGCCAGCAGTGCCATACGGGGGGGTAGGCGGGATGATCTTTCCCCGTCCGACCCCTCCCCTGAAATCGCGCGCAGGGGGCGCACAGCTTCATCCCCCCCCCCTGTGACGCTCGATCTCCTCGGCTGGCAGCTCGCCCCCCAGGGAAACCCTGGGAAATGCGTGACAGCGTAACAGCCTGATGATGTCACAACCGCTTACAACGCCAGAGCTCCCGGAGCTGGGGGCACGGACCCTGGTCGGTGGTAATTTTTTTTATTTTTTAAAAAAGTACAGGGGGGATCTACTGGCTACAGGGGGACCTGGCTAAGGGGGGGGGGCAACACTGGTACGGGGGGCAATATGGCTTACAGGGGGGATATCACTGGCTACAAGGGGGGGATAACTGGCTACGGGGGATCACGCTACAAGGGGGGCATCACTGGCTACAGGGGGTCACTGGCTACAAGAAGGGCATCACTTTGGGTACGGGGGATCACTGGCTACAAAAGGCATCACTGGCTACGGGGGGCATACTGGCTAAGGGGGGGGATCATGGCTACAAGGGGGGGGATCACTGGCTACAAAAAGGGGGCAATGGTAGAGAAGTGCTGTAAATTGAAGAGCTAAGATGTTTGTTTTTTTAAATTTTTTCGTAAAGAGTCGGGGGAGTCCTTTTATGGCGTTGGGACAGTGGAGAAGAAGAAGAAAGGGAAAAAGAACAACTCTTCAGGATTCACCCGTGAGTCAATAATATAACTTTACTGTAATTGTTATATGCTGCGAGCCTTGTAAAAAGGGGTAAACCCTCACTGTATGGTCACTGTAGGGTAATATTGGGTTTTATTTTAAAAGGTTTGTAAATTTAGTAATGGTCAGTTTTTTATTATCCTTCCTATATAGTGGTGATATGTGGTATGGTTTTGGTTTTTTTTAATTAGGCACTGTGTGCGGTGTATGTGGTTTAGGGTCTTGGGGGTTTGGTTGGTGTGTAGTGTTATTTTTGGGAACTGATGCTATTATTTAGTAGTTTTTATGTAGCACAAATTTTGGTAAAACTTTTTTTTATTTTTTGGTTTTGGTGATGCAAAGTGTCGCAGTGGCGCCATATGCTCGGGGGGGAAAGGGGGGGAACATTTCCACCTCGCCCCGAGTGAAATTTTTCCTAGGACTGCCATGATCAATATCACCACCCCATAGTTTCTGAATAAAACGTAACCCAGACACAAACACACCACATAGTGATGAATAATACACCCATATTATCACCATAGGACGAATAATACTTTAAAGGGCCCGACCACATATCACTACCACAGAGTAATGAAAATACCCTTTTCACCATGACCACATATCACCGCCACACAGTGACTGAATAATACCTCCAAACACCAAGACCACTTATCCCCACATAGTGACTGAATAATACCACTACATCATGACCACATATCATCACCACGTAGTGGCTGAATAATACCCCTCTAGGTAGGTATATGTCTCTTGTAGGTAAATATAGCCCCCTCTAGGAAAGTATATGCTATCTGGAGGTAGATATAGCCCCCATGTAGGTAGATAAAAGATACTCATCTCTTCCTGTTCCCCCACTGAGCAGCTAGCTCTGGGAGTCAGTGTCTGGATTGAGGTCATCCCACCACTTACACTGGGATGCTGCTCCCGACATCTCCTGGGCCACAAGTATGGGCTTCTGGCCTAGGACACCCAGCAGTGTCACAGGAGGCGGGATGACATTGCTGCATCATGCTGTCTGTGCCGTTCATCTATATATATAGCACACATTCAGTGCTGTACATACTATGATCGTGAAAGCAAGGATGGTAATGAACCATCCCTGCTTTCTTCCTGAGAAGCAGCTGTATTGTTAGTGTGCAGCTGCTAACTCTGCACTGCCGTTTTAAAAGACCCGATCAGAGTAGATGCTGACTACCCGCCAGTTTTAACGGGCAGGCGGTGCCCTCCCTACCCCTGTAAAATCGGCCCTAAAAAATGTGAAAAACAGACTTATATGTTTTGCTTCTACCATTTTCTATATTTTTTCATATTATAAAAAAAAAACCTAATGTAAAACAACAGAAAAATAAAACGTTATGTATTATGGGGAAAAGGCAAAACAAATGAGTAGTACAACAGAGTGTGAGTCAGCATTTTAGCCTTAAAACCCACGTGTACTTATAGGGATTGTTCTCACCATGCTGTTTCACAGAGGCACAACCAGCTTCAGACACACTTCCTGGTCAGGCTGTGAGTGGTTCTACAGAAGCGATTGACATATCAGCTCTGCTCTTCGTAGTTGATCCTAACAGAGTGCCATGGGTGCAGGAGATTTATAGTATGTGGTGCACAAGGCTAGAAAGCTCTAAGGCTTAAAGCTTGTCATTAACTCAGGTAAACAAAGCTTGTGTGCTAGAGATTAGACTCAGCAGGGAGTGACTCACCATGGTTGAACTGACTGACTGTCGGCAGCTTGGAGCAGTGAGAGATAACAGAAAGAAAAGGTTGTCGGTAACCTAGAGAAACTTGTGTATACTAGCAGTAGAGATGGGCGAATTAATTCTAACGAAGTGGAATTCGTTTAGAATTTCAGGAAAACTTTGGTTCTGAACGAAGTCGAAGTTTGGGGTACTCTGGGTGAATGAAGCGTGCTTTTGATTGATAAAATGGCTGCGAGCACATGGCGCTACATGGGGCAAAGCACTCTGGGAGGAAGAAGGGCATAGCCTGCATGACATGTGCAGAGGTGAAGCCAATCAGAGACCGGCGGGATTCTGTGACGTCACCGCACTATATAAGTCCGGGCGCGACGCTGGGAGCTCACACTCCTCTCACTGTACTGATCAGGGAAGGTGCTGCCGCGGCTGCTTATGATAGCTGATACTAAAGAACTGATTTTTATACAGCGATTTTTGTGGGGTGTCTCAGCTTCTCTCAGAGACTGCTTCTCTTAAGGTTCTATTTCTGATTTTGTGGGGTATTGGATCTAAAGTCCAGTGTTCGTCCAAAGCAGCTGCATATACATTTTAATGCTATTTGCTCACAGCAAATTGAATATCCAAGGGTGATCTAAGCCTGATCCTGTTGTATTCATTAAAGAAAAGCGTTTTTACAATACAAATACCACTTTTATTTTTGGCTGCTCAATCTTTTGCGCAATTAAATCCAGGGGGTTTAATTTAAACATTGTTTTGCTGCGGTGGTGACTAAAAGAAACCGTCTTTTCACCGGCAAAAAAGACATTTTTCCTGTAGCATAATTCATAACCGAAGGTTAATTACAAGTTTTTTCTCTTGTTCTGTACCGTAAAATGCACGCCATTGTAATACGCTACAAAGCTTGTAGTTTTTGGCTGCTCAATTCTTTTGCGCAATTTACATCCAGGGTTAATTAAGCGTTGTTCTGCTGCTGTGGTGACTAAAAGAAACCGTCTTTTTCACCAGCAAAAAATACATTTTTCCTGTAGCATAATTCATAACCGAAGGGTTTAAATTTTACAATTTTTTTCTTGTTGTGGTAGCGTAAAATACACGCCATTGTAACACACTAAAAAGCTGGTAGTTTTTGGCTGCTAAATTTTCTTTTGCGAAATTTTAAATCCAGGGGTTAATTAAGCGTTGTTCTCTGCTGTGGTGACTAAAAGAAACCGTCTTTTTCATTGCCAAAAAAGACATTTTTCCTGTAGCATAATTCACAACCGAAGGTTAGTTACAAGTTTTTCTGTTGTTCTGTACCGTAAAATGCACGCCATTGTAACACGCTACAAAGCTGGTAGTTTTTGGTTGCTCAATTCTTTTGCGCAATTTACATCCAGGGGTTAATTAAGCGTTGTTTCTCTGCTGTGGTTGACTAAAGAAACCGTCTTTTTCATCGCCAAAAAAGAAATTTTTCCTGTAGCATAATTCACAACCGAAGGTTAATTACAAGTTTTTCTGTTGTTCTGTGCCGTAAAATACACGCTATTGTAACACGCTACAAAGCTGGTAGTTTTTGGTTGCTCAATTCTTTTGCGCAATTTACATCCAAGGGTTAACTAAGTATTTTTCTGCAGTTGTACTTAGTAAAAGAAACGTTCTTTTTCACCGCCAAAGAAAAAATTTTGCCTGTAGCATAATTCATATCCGAAGGTTAATTAAGCCTGTTTGTGCTTTTACATTCAGTAAAATACACAGTGTTTTTAAACGACACATACAAGTAAATTTTTCCTGGCCATTTGTGGAGCGCAATTTATATCCACGGGTTACCCAAGCTTCTTAGTGGGTTCATTTGGAGTCAAAAAACAGGTGTATATTTATCATATACAGATATCTTCATCAAACAGTTTTCTGTACATTTAGAACAAACATATTCAGACAGAGAGGGGGCAGGCTCTTCACCTGCGAGTGGCAGTGGAAACAAACATTCCCTGGAACAGGCCCAGGTCGCAGCACAGCAAGGGGACGTCGCAGCGGGGGTTTCACTCGGGTGAGGCCACAACTGCCGCTGTCATCTAGCGGCCGTGGTTGTTCAGAAACCCCATGGTTCTTGATTGGTTGGCTAGGTTTCATCCACTTCCTCCCAGATGACATCTGACAACCCCAGCCAAGAGTCGATGGGAACCTCAGACACAACCATTAGTTGGCATGGCCTGGGAACAGGTCAGCGGCCCTCACCTGTCCTCAGCCCGCCTCTGTCCCATCCGGTTTCCTCAACCAAAAGATCTACTATGTGGTCGGGGCTCAGCCCACTATATAGCGAGGATTGAACAATTTGAGGAGGGCAGTCAGCAGCTACCTGGCAGCGAAGAAATGGAGCCAATATCCCTGCTTCTTGCAGTAGGCGGCAAAGTATAGATGGGGAAAGGGTTGGCATGGAGGTCGTTTGTGAGGGGTCACCCTCTGCATACCAAGACCGATGATGAGGACAGCAGTGACGATGAAACACAAATAGATATGATGTAGCCGACCGCACTTGGGAGCCGGGTGGAGGCAAGGGCTTCATCATCGTCAGGGAAGAGGGCGTCAGTTTGCGCGTCAGGCAGCGGCGCAGCCAGCAAGTGGGTTGTGTGGCCGTGAGTCAGGCAGGGTAAGCAGCAGTGTGAGGTCGGGAGCCAAGTGGCCACGGGGTAAAAAACCCGCTTCGCAGGGCAAGAAATTTGCGGCACAGGGCTCAGCGAGGCAGCGGCCGGTAGTAGTCACTCAGTGCGGAGCGTTGGCGGTAAAATCAGATACTCGGCGGTGTGGCAGTTCTTTGTCAAGACACCGGCGGAGCCGAATATGGGTATATGTCGACTCTGTGGGCAGAAAGTGAATCGTGGCCAGGGAGCTAACGTTGGCACCACGGCCCTGCGTCAACACATGCAGAGTCACCATCCGGTGGCCTGGGACAAACGTGGCTCAGATGTGGTGGTCCATCCTGCCGCTGCAGCAACAGCAGCAGCAGCGCACAATGGCATGCATGCCATTGCAGCCAGTCAAGGCTACACCACTCCTGTAGAAGGGAGCTTTTTTCTCTTAGACATCATCTCCCGGTCCAGAGCTCCTGCTCCTCGCTACTCATGGGCGGCCAGCAGTCGTTCAGCGAGGCGATTGCAAAAGAGACAACAATATGCTCCAACTATCCTAAGGTGCAGAAGCTGACGTGCTCCTGTCCCAAATTGTTGGGGCTGCAGTCCCCCCCTTTCCAAATGGTGGACTCTGTACCGTTCAGAGAACTAATGGCTTGTGCCGGCTGAGATGGAGAGTTCCAAGCCGTTTAAATTTTTTTTCCGAAATGGCAGTACAGCACTTCATAAATATGTAGAACAGAAGGTGGGCCAGTCCTTGAGCTTATCGGTTTGTTTTCCCAAATTGCACGGCAGCGCGGACGTCTGGAGCTGTAACTACGGGCAGGGCCGTACATGTCCTTTACGGCCCACTGGGTGAAAAGTGCTTCCTGCCCAGGCACACCAACAAAATTGGACAGGGGACGCCGCTTTCCCCCTCCACGTTGTCAAACTGCGGCTCCTGCGCCAATGTCCGCCTACTCCTCCTCCACCAGAATCTCAGCCTCCAGAAGTACTGCTCCATCATACCACATGTGTAGGGCACAGCGGTGTCACACTGTTCTACACCTGGCTTGCCTCGTGGGGAACGAAGTCACACAGGGGAGGAACTGCCCCCACGTCATGCAGCAAGAAATCGATGTGTGGCTTTCTCCGCGCAAACTGCAAATCTGACCATGGTGACGGACAATGGGAGTAACATGGTGTCCGCGCTGCACCGAGGAGGGATGGTCCATGCGCCCTGCATGGCGCACGTGTTCAATCTGGTTGTGAAAAGGTTCCTGAAGTCTTCCACCGATCTTCAGCAGATTCTAAAAATGGCCAGGAAACTGTGCATGCACTTTAGTCCTTCGTACAAAGCCAGGAACACCCTCCTCGAGTTGCAGCGGCAGAACGGCTCCCCCAACACCGCGATATGCGATGTTTCCCCCCCGTTGAATTCCAGCCTGCACATGTTGGACCGACTGTATGAACAGGAAAGGCCATTAACGATTTTTTGATGATCCAGGCGGGAAAAGTACTCCCCCGTGTAACTTTGATGTCAGCCAGTGGCAGCTCATGCGTGACACCTGCCGTTTGTTGAGGCCATTCAAGGAGGCGACGTTATTTGTCAGTCGCCAGGACTCTTGGATGAATAACGTCATTCCACTGCTTCATGTCCTGGAAAAGATGCTGAAAAATCTGTCTGGGCAGGGGACTGGAGACGTGGCGACTACATCTCGCGGCCACATGAGTCTGGTGGGGACTGAAATGGAGGAGGAGGAGGAGGAGGACATTGGAGCAGAAGCATTGTCTGGTGAAATGAGTGGATTTTCTACCCAGGTGACAAGAGAGGAGGAGCAGGAGCAGCTGGAGGAGGTATATGGAGATGAGGCAGATACAGTGGAGTTGGAGGCAGATGGCCCGCAGCATGCTGATTTGCCTGCCCAGTGACAGCCGAATAGTCAGCATCCGGCAGAGGGATGACTTCTGGCTCTCCACCCTATTGGACCCTTGCTACCGGTCCAAAATTGGAGCCTTTTTCCCAGCTATTGAGAGGGAGGACAAACTCAAATACTATAGGGAAATCCTCCGTAGTCAGTTGGCCGCTGCCTATGTGCGGCATCGTCCCTCCTCTGACAGGTCTGACCGGGGGGTTCTTCAGCGCTCAGGTACTACTGCCGCGGCTGCTGGGGGAAGGTGCTACCAGCTCCATCAGCAGCAACCTAAGTCTGGAGTCACTGATGAGCAGCTTCCTTCACCCGCCTAGTGAGGAGGGCAGTCGCCAGCAGCAGCAGCAGGACCTGGAGCAGACCCTGAACCAACAGGTGGTGGCCTAATTGGACAGCACTCTGCCACCCCAGTTAGAAGATCCGCTGGACTACTGGGCAGCCAAACTGGATGTGTGGCCGCAACTTGTCGAGTTTGCACTGGAGAAGCTGTCCTACCCGGCAGGTAGTGTGGCATCAGAGCGGGTGTTCAGTGCGGCGGGGGCCATCGTTACCCCAAGGAGAGCCCGCTTGTCCACGGGAAATGTGGAACGACTGACCTTTGTCAAGATGAATCAGGCGTGGATCGGCCAGGATTTCCACACACCAATGCCTTAGGCGTCAGACTACATCAGCCATGACGCCTCACCCAAACTGTGAGAAATGAATCTGGGTTCAAACTACCTGCCTCAGCCACTATTCTGATGCCGCCACCCGCCTGATGCCACACATCTGTTGACAGTTTCTCCATCTGCCACCAACCATCTTTACCAGGGACTGGTATTGCCACCCACCTCCACACTCTGTCATTGTGCCACTTTATGACCTCATGCTGCTGCTGCTGTTGCTGGTGCCGTTACATCCACACTGTGTCATTTTGCACTCTCTGACCTCATGCTGTTGCTCCTGCTGCCGTCACCTCCACACTGTGTCATTGTGCCACTCTGTGGCCTACTCTAGTTTTTGCCACCTCCAGAATGTCATTGTGCCACTGTCTGACCTCATGCTGCTGCCACCGTCACCTCCACTCTCTGTCATTGTGCCACTCTGTGGCCTACTCCAGTTTTTGCCACCTCCAGAATGTCATTGTGCCACTGTCTGACCTCATGCTGCTGCCACCATCACCTCCACTCTCTGTCATTGTGCCACTCTGTGGCCTACTACTGTATTGCCACCTTCAGAATGTCATTGTGCAATTCTCTGACCTCATGCTGCTGCTGCCGTGACCTACACACTCTGTCATTGTGCCACTCTCTGACCTCATGCTGCTGCTGTGGCTGCCGCCGTTACCTCCACACTCTGTCATTGTGCCACTCTGTGGCCTATTCCTGTTTTTGCCACCTCCAGAATGTCATTGTGCAACTGTCTGACCTCATGCTGCTGCTGTGGCTGCTGCCATGACCTACACACTGTGTCATTGTGCCACTGTCTGACCTAATGCTGCTGCTGTGGCTGCTGCCGTGACCTACACACTGTGTCATTGTGCCACTGTGTGGCCTACTCCTGTTTTTGCCACCTCCAGAATGTCATTGTGCCACTGTCTGACCTCATGCTGCTTCTGTGTCTGCTGCCGTAACCTACACACTGTGTCATTGTGCCACTCTGTGGCCTACTCCTGTTTTTGCCACCTCCAGAATGTCATTTCTGTCACTCCCTACACTAGGGCACTCACAGGTACTTATCTGTATATAGATGTACAGTCATGGTGGCAGGTTCACCAAATCTTTATTTAAACTTCCCCATATTTATAAAACATGGCTGGGCCATTGTAAATTTAGCACTTCTCCCCCCTTGTTTACCCCAGGCACCCTCTTAGATTGTAAGCTCTTGCGAGCAGGGCCCTCACACCTTGTGTCTCACCTGTAAGTAGCTTTCACTGTGTAATGGCTGTTTTTTGTCTGTAATTATACCCTGTGGATTGTAAAGTGCTGCGAAATTTGTTGGCGCTATATAAATAAAGATTATTATTATTATTATTATTATTATTATTATTGTGCTACTCTCTGACCTCATGCTGCTGTGGCTGCCGCCGTCACCTCCACTCTCTGTCATTGTGCCACTCTGTGGCCTACTCCAGTTTTTGCCACCTCCAGAATGTCATTGTGCCACTGTCTGACCTCATGCTGCTGCCACCATCACCTCCACTCTCTGTCATTGTGCCACTCTGTGGCCTACTACTGTTTTGCCACCTCCAGAATTTCATTGTGCCACTGTCTGACCTCATGCTGCTGCTGTGGCTGCTGCCGTGACCTACACACTGTGTCATTGTCCCACTCTGTTGCCTACTCCTGTTTTTGCCACCTCCAGAATGTCATTGTGCCACTCTCTGACCTCATGCTGCTGTGGCTGCCGCCGTCACCTCCACACTCTCACTGATGTTGCCACCTGAGCCCTCAGCGTGTTTTTTTCCAGCTTTCGCTGCCATGACTTTATCAGGCTACATTCACCCTTCAGTTTTTTGGTCAGTTTTGCCTTCTTAAGTGCCCAGGGAATTTTATAGTGAAACGATTCTAAGAGCGGCGGCAGTCATGTGCGTGTCATACTAAAACACAACATTGTATGAAGACCAAACCAAGCTCCCTCTGCATATGTAAGCATGGCACAACGTTCTACAGCACCCTGCAGGCTCTGTGCAGCCGGAAATAACTGTTTTTAACGCGATTCGTCCCGAAGTAATTCGGACCGAATTTAATTTTGTCGGGAAATTCGACGAAGTGACCGAACCGAATTTTTGAGAAATTCGCCCATCTCTAACTAGCAGTAGATAAAATATTGCTCATGGCAATCAGAGCCCATAGCAACCAATCAGAGCCCATAGCAACCAATCAGAGCTCATAGCAATCTATCAGTGCTCATAGCAACCAATCAGAGCCCATAGCAACCAATCAGATCTCATAGCAATCAATCAGAGCTCCCCTTTTATGAAATGAAAGGGGGGCTCCGATCGGTTGCTATGAGCAACAAGGACAGTCTTATTGATATACAGTTTTCCTATATAAGGTCCATAATGTCCTGTTTTCTGAGTCCTGTTATGGTGCCCACAAATACCCTGGTCACTTATTACCTATATACGAAGGTCTGGCTGAGTAGGTAAAAAATTTCTCACTTTTCCCCATGTTTTTTTCGGATGTCCATGTTCTGTGTACTTCCTACCTAATATGGATCTTTGAGTATTTTTCAAAGAATCTGGGAACAGAGGGTGGGTTGAAATGGGAAGAGTCTGTTTTTGCAACCTCTTATTCATTCACGTCAAGCTACAACTAGGTTTCCTTAAGAGGTTTGATTCATGTCCTTATAAAGAACAATTGCAAAAACAGAGTACAAGGAAAGAACAGCTCTTTTGTTACTCTATGCACCTTACTCAACTCTGGAGACGACACTTGAAAACCTTTGTGATGATGGCAGGTCGCTAACATCATTGTAGCTGGGCCAACAAGATTAATCGCCTACTTGGCTCCATAGAGCTCCTATTGTCTCTGTGGTACCCACTGTATTTCGGCCACATATAGGAGAATTGGTCCTATCTGAATGTATCCCTCTCTTCTGAAGTCTATGACAATTATGGAGACAGCCGAACCAGCTACGTTGCTAGATATCCTCTTGTGGACTGGATGAGATCACCTAAATATCATCATTGGTGAAGACACCAAACCACCAGAGCAAAGGAAATCTGCCTGAAAAGGTATCAGACCTTAAAGGAAATGTGTCATCAAAAATGACTTATTGTTTAACTCATGTTTTTATGTTCAACACATTTTTTAAGAGTTTTTGGTTATATTTTTTAAAAATTTTCCACATCACTTTCAATATTTTTTTAATAATTCTTAAGTCCTGCAGTTTTGACGTTGGGCACTGGCGGAGAATAGTCTGAAACTTCCGGTTCTGGACAGAGAGATTCTCAGTTGTCTGCTCCTTATCAGCACAAAAGGTCAAAAAAC
>JAODAL010036367.1:0-41772 GCA_025379985.1 Phyllomedusa bahiana
AAAAACACGCAGCGCGGAAACGTCTGGAGCTGTAACTACGTCAGGGCCAGTACATGTCCTTTAACGGCCCACTGGGTGAATGTGCTTCCTGCCCAGGCACACCAACAACTTGGACAGGAGACGCCGCTTTCTCCTCCACGTTGTCAAACTGCTGCTCCTGCGCCAATGTCCGCCTCCTCCTCCTCCACCACCACCACCATCTCAGCCTCCACAAGTACTGCTCCATCATACCACATTTGTAGGCACAGCGGTGTCACGCAGTTCTACACCTAGCTTTCCTCGGCGAACGAAGTCACACTGGGGAGGAACTGCTCCGCGTCATGCAGCAAGAAATCGATGTGTGGCTTTCTCCGCGCCAACTGCAATCGGAACCATGGTGACGGACAAGGGGAGGAACATGGTGTCCGCGCTGCACCGAGGAGGGATGGTCCATGCGCCCTGCATGGCGCACGTGTTCAATCTGGTTGTAAAAAGGTTCCTGAAGTCTTCCACCGATCTTCAGAACATTCTGAAAATGGCCAGGAACTGTGCATGCACTTTATCCATTCGTACAAAGCCAGGAACACCCTCCTCGAGTTGCAGCGGCAGAACGGCCTCCCCAACACGCTCTGATATGCATGTTTCCACCCGCTGGAATTCCAGCCTGCACATGTTGGACCGACTGTATGACAGAGAAAGGCCATTAACGATTTTTTGATGATCCAGGCAGACAGAAGTACTCCCCTGTGTAACTTTGATGTCAGCCAGTGGCAGCTCATGCGTGACACCTGCCGTTTGTTGAGGCCATTCGAGGAGGCCACGTTATTTGTCAGTCGCCAGGACTACGGGATGAATAACGTCATTCCACTGCTTCATGTCCTGGAACAGATGCTGAAAAATCTTTCTGGGCAGGGGACTGGAGATGTGGCGACTACATCTCGTGGCCACATGAGTCCGGTGGGGACTGAAATGGAGGAGGAGGAGGAGGAGGACAATGGAGCAGAAGCATTGTCTGGTGAAATGAGTGGATTTTCTACCCAGGTGACAAGAGAGGAGGAGCAGGAGCAGCTGGAGGAGGTGGATGGAGATGAGGAAGACGAGGCAGATGACTCCCAAGCACCGTGGCAGTATACAGTGGAAATGGAGGCAGGGAGCCCCTCGGAGTCACGTGTGCAGATGTCCCGCAGCATGCGTATTTGCCTGGCTAGTGACAGCCGAATAGTCAGCATCCGGCAGAGGGATGACTTCTGGCTCTCCACCCTATTGGACCCTCGCTACCGGTCCAAAATGTGAGCCTTTTTCCCAGCTATTGAGAGGGAAGACAAACTCAAATACTATAGGGAAATCCTCCGTAATCAGTTGGCCGCTGCCTATGTGCGGCATCGTCCCTCCTCTGACAGGTCGGACCGGGGGGTTCCTCAGCGCTCACGTACTACTGCCGCGGCTGCTGGGGAAGGTGGGGGGGTAGGAGCAGTACCAGCTCCATCAGCAGTAACCTAAGTCTGGAGTCACTAATGAGCAGCTTCCTTCACCCGCCTAGTGAGGAGGGCAGTCACCAGCAGCAGCAGCAGGACATGGAGCATTCCCTGAACCAACAGGTTGTGGCCTACTTGGACAGCACTCTGCCACCCCAGTTAGAAGATCCGCTGGACTACTGGGCAGCCAAACTGGATGTGTGGCCGCAACTTGCCGAGTTTGCAGTGGAGAAGCTGTCCTGCCCGGCCAGTAGTGTGGCATCAGAGCGGTGTTCAGTGCGGCGGGGCCATCGTTACCCCAAGGAGAACCCGCTTGTCCACGGGAAATGTTGAACGACTGACCTTTGTCAAGATGAATCAGGCGTGGATCGGCCAGGATTTCCACACACCAATGCCTTAGGCGTCAGTCTGGGTTCAAACAACCTGCCTCAGCCACTATTCTGATGCCGCCACCCGCCTGATGCCACACATCTGCTGATAGTTTCTCCATCTGCCTACCACCGTCTTTACCAGGGACTGGTATTGCCACCCACCTCAACACTCTGTCATTGTGCCACTCTATGTGCTCATGCAGCTGCTGCTGTTGCTGTTGCCGTGACATCCACACTGTGTCATTGTGCCACTCTGCGGCCTGGTACTGTTTTGCCACCTCCAGAATGTCATTGTGCCACTCTCTGACCTCATGCTGTTGCTCCTGTCATCACCTCCACTCTCTGTCATTGTGCCACTGCCTGACCTCATGCTGCTGCCGCCGTGACCTCCGCTCTCAGTCATTGTGCCGCTCTGTGGCCTAATACTATTTTGCCACCTGCAGAATGTCATTGTGCCACTCTCTGACCTCATGCTGCTGCCGTGGCTGCTGCCGTGCCCTCCACACTGTGTCATTGTGCCACTGTCTGCCTCTTGCTGCTGGCGTGGCTGCTGCCGTGCGCTACACACTGTGGCCTACTCCTGTTTTTGCCACCTACAGAATTTGTCATTGTGCCACTGTCTGAACCTCATCTGCTGATTGGCTAGCTGCCGTGCCCTCACACACTGTGTCATTGTGCCACAGTCTACCTTATGCTGCTGGCTGTGCTCCTTGCCAGTGCCCTCCACACTGGGTCAATGTACCACTCTTTGGCCTACTCCTTTTTTTGCCAGCTCCAGATTTGTCCATTGTGCCACTCGCCTGACCTCATGCTGCTGCCACCGTGACCTCCACACTGTGTCAATTGTCCACTCTGCGGCCCTGGTACTGTTTGCCACTTCCAAATGGTCATTGTGCCACTGTCTGACCTTCATGCTGCTGTGCTGCCTGCCCGTCACCGACCGACACTCTGACCCTAATGCTTGCCACCTGAGCTCTCATTTGTTTTTTTTCCAGCTTTGCTGCATGACTTTATCAGTCTACGTTCCTGCTTCAGTTTTTTTGGTCAGTTTTTTGCCCCCAATAAGTGCCCGGCATTTTAAAGGAAGCGGTCTAAGAGCGTCGGCAGTCATGTGCGTGTCTTACGAGATCACAACATGTAATGAAGACCAAACCAAGCTCCGCTCTGCACTATTTTAAGCATGGCACAACGTTCTACAGCCACCCTGCAGGCTCTGTGAGCCTGGAAATAGCCTCTTTATTTAAAACGCATTCGTGCCGAAGTAATTCGGAACGAAATGATTTTGTCCGGAAAATCGGCGAAGTGACCGAATCGAATTTTTGAGAAATTCGCCCATCTCTACGCATAACATATGTAATGTGCCTCAATAGACGCATGGCGCGATGGGGGCGCACAGTGCATCATATTTAGACGCATTGCAAAGTGTCATGCCCGGCATATAATGCGCATAGTTTTGGTGTACGACAGTTCATTTACAACAAGAATATGGCGTTAAAAGTGGTTTTGGCACAAAATAGACCAAAAAACTGCTGTTGGCGTGTTGGGACATGTCACCCTAAGTTTTTAACCATACACACATGCAACAGTTACATGAAATAGACCCATATAAAGCTGGCTAATTCTGCTAGTAGTAAATGTTGCAGCAATGCAATTTAAAATACAATACAAATGTTTGTGAATGTCTTACTGCCTGCCAAGTGCAGTTACAAATGTTAGGTTTTTTTTTTTTTTGTATTTGAGCCATCAAATCATGCACCAGTGTGTTTATGTATTTCATTATTGTTTGGATATGCTGACCAACTTTGTCTTTTTATACTTGAACTACATAGAATATTGCTTTGCTACACAGAGAAAAGGTCCTTCAAAATGTCAGTGGAAGAAATGTCTGTTTATTTTCAGCATTTATTTAAATAAAGAAAAAAAATCAATCGAAAAAAAGTCAGGTATGATACTAAAAGTGTTTTTTTTTTTTTACTAAATTTCAAATAGCAACATAATAAATGGTGATTATATATACTTTGTGAGTGATAGCAATCCACTTTTCACAATATCCCTCCTTTGGGTACACAAAGTGGTTTGCTTTCATCGCAACTTGCATGGTCTTACAAATCCATTTGTTTTATGGAGAAACATAAAAGGTAAATAGGTGGACAGCTCACTTTGAGAATTTTATTATAAAAAATAAATGTATCTCCAGGGTATACATTTTTGGTATCTGCTGCTTTCTCACTTTACAGGCACCGTGTGCCCTTCTTCCTCTTCTTTCTCTTTTCAGGGTTTTAAAGTGATAATTGTGTATTATGTTTCTCTCTCTTTTTCTCGTCATCTTTCTCCTCCACTTAACCATGCCAAAAAAGACAGATTTTGTTATTCCTTTATCAGAATATTTACATAAGTGACAGGATCTGTTTATCGTATTCCCCTTTACTAGTTCATTCAATCCAACAAGACTAAGGCAGATCAAAAGATGATGAAAAATAGCATCCATTTGTACAGCTTCTGATTTACTTAGAATAGTTTGCACTTTGCTAGTTACTACGCTCCACATTATTCATTAGTACTTAGTGGTGAAGTAAGAGATGTGATGTGTTTTAGTTATGTGGCTTATTAAATGAAACCAAATGAATATGACTTCCATACTGAGATTTCTATTATATAAACATTTCTAAAATTTTGTTTTATCAAATTAATATATGAATTCAAATTAGACTGGCTGTGAGCATGATTGGCATGTATTAGAAAAATTATAGCTGTGGTAGCAGTATCTACTTGATATACACTACTGCATAAGTATTGCATTGTTAATGTTTCACAGTAGAAAAAGCATTGAGAACTAGAAATATTAATCTTAGTTTAGAATTTTACTGTTTTATTATGTACATTTGGGTCCAGTAGATGTTAGCTATAATTTTAAAATGTAGTCTCTGTACACCACCGTGTACCGTGATGGAGTTAAATCAAAGCCATTAACGTGATAAAGTTTGAACTTTCAATTTCAAAGTGTGTTCTCACCATGCTGTGTTCACAGTGCCTACTCTCAACAGCCAGTTTCAGGCTTTCACTTCTTCGTTAGGCTGTGGGTGGGTTTACAGCAGTGATTGGCATATCACCCCTGCTTTTACTTGCTGAGCCTGTATGAGGGACTTTGGAGTTTAAATAGCAAGACAAAAAGATACAGAGCTCTAAAGTTTGTAAGAAAAATAAACAAGCTCCTTTGCTGCTAATAAGACACAGCAAGGAGTGATGTCAACATCTGAATCATTTGGACCACTGCTGCCAGATCAGAAAAAGCAGAGAGATGTGATTGGTAACTTAGTGAAGATTGAGTACACATGCAGGAGATGAGAACTGCTCTAACTCTGAAAAGAAGGAAAATCAGAAAGTCATGTACTTGGTAGTAGTCTTTATTTACCTTTGCCTACATGTTTAAAGCTAATCAATGTGGCGATTTAACAGATTTAGCACAAATTTTACATTAAATATTTAAGAAAAATATTTTTTTTTACATTGTACTTATATTTTTAATCAAATACAATTGGATACATATACATAATAATAAAATATAGGGAGTATTTTTAATACTTGGATGCAAATACTTTGCCTAGAAACTAGAATGCATGGGTATAACCAAATACTAACCTTCTTCTCTTGAAATACTTTGCTAGTTCTTTATTTGCAGTCACCTCCAATTTCCACTTGTTTGGTTGTCTTTCTGCTTGCAGTTTCTACTTTAGCAAGTGAAAAGCATGCTCAATTGGGTTGAGGTCAGATGGCCGACCTTAAGAAATCTATTGATCTTAAGAAGCTCATGGGTTGTTTTTGCTGGTTTTGTTCACTATCCATTTATTTTGTAAAGTGCTGTCCTATAACTTTTACAACATTTAACTGAATCTGAGTACAAAGTAATGGTAATACTTTAGACACTTAGTGAGACATGTATGATCGGGTTTTTCACCTTTTCTGGCGAAAAATTTGCCAAAGGGAGCGGGCTACAATGTCTAATGTGGCAAATCAATGTGTTAGTCGTAGTGGAGCAAGATTTGCTGTTAGGGAAAAGAATGTCAAATATTTCTCTACTTACACCAGTACAATAATAAAAAGTAATTTATGATAATTAATTTAGCCCTGATGGAGCGTTTACTTTGACCTCATCGTCATCTGAGTCGATAGTCGATATTCGGCATCTATCAAGACATTTCCGATAGTCGGATAAAAATTATTGCCGATCACCATAAAGTCTATGGGAAGAGCAACAACACCTTCATTCTACAAACCAACAGGGCTGTAGAAGCTGGAATTAACATCCACAACAGTCAAATGGAATACGTGCTACATCTGTTATGGCAAAACACTTAGGATATAAAAGCCCACAGAAAAAAAATAACACACCATTCACTATCCCTGTCTTGCACCATCAGCATGACCCTCTGAAAACCTGCATGACCCACAAATTTAAAAGTGCCAGAAGGCAGTATGAATTTGAACCATCATTTTACTTGAGACTGACATTGAAATCCTGTCTGGAACCAGCATAGCCCCAACCTGCATGACCTCGCCTCCCAGATTTAAAAAGTTCCGAAAAAGGAGTCTTTCAAACCACCATTAGTTGAACAGGAACATTGACTATGCCTGTCCTGGACCTACAGTATGACCATCAAACAGTTCTGACCACAGATTAAAAAGTGCCGGATAAAAGGAGTCTTTGAACACCATTTTTAGTTTCACTAGACATAGACTATCCTGTCCCTGAGCCACAGCATGTGCCCCAAACCTGCATGACCCCCAGATTTAAAAGTCCGTAAAAAGGATCTTCAACACCATTTTAGTTTCAGCTGACATTGACTATATCTGTCTTGACCACAGTATGACCATCATCCCTGTCTGACCCACAGATTAAAAAAGTGAAGAGCCGGAAAAAGGAGTCTTGAACACCACTTTAGTTTGAACTGACATTGACTAGACCAGGTTCTGTACCACAGTATGACCATTAAACATTTCCTGACCCACAGATTAAAAAGTGCCGGAAAAAGGAGTCCTTGAACACCATTTTAGTTTCACTGACATTTGACTAAACCTGTCCTGGCCACGAGCATGAGCCCCAAAACCTGCATGACCCCCAGATTTAAAAAGTGCTGGGAAAAGTAGTCTTTGAACCAACATTTTAGTTTCCACTGGACATTGACTATAACCTGACCGGGCCACGAGCATGAGCCCAAACCTGCATGACCCCCAGATTTTAAAAAGTCGCTGGGGGAAAAAGTAGTCTTGAACCCCCATTTTAGTTTCACTGACATTGACTATAACCTGTCCTGGGCCACAGCATGAGCCCAAAACCTGCATGACCCCAGATTTAAAAGTCAGGGAAAAGGGAGTCTTTGAAACCACCATTTTAGTTCAACTGGACATTGACTATACCTTCCTGGGCCACAGCTATGAGCCAAAACCTGCATGACCCCCAGATTTGAAAGTGCTGGGACAAGGAGTTTTTGAACCACCATTTTTAGTGTTCCATTCACTGACATTGACTATACCTGTCCTGTGGCCACAGCATAGCCCCAACCTGCATGACCCCAGATTTTAAAAAGTGCCGGAAAAAGGAGTCTTTCACCACCAATTTAGTTATCACTGGACATTGACTATATCTTTCCTGGACGCACCAGTACACCATTAAACCTGTCTGACCCACAATTAAAAAGTGCCGGAAAAGGAGTCTTTGAACCACCATTTTAGTTTCCCTGGACATAGACATCCCTGTCCTGCAGCCACAACATGAGCCCCATACCTTCATGACCCCCAGATTTAAAAATGCCGTGAAAAAGGAGTCCTTGAACCACCATTTTAGTGAACTGGACAATAACTAGACCTGTTTCGTAAAAACAGTATGACCATATAAACCTGTCCTGACCCACAGAATTAAAGTGCCCGGAAAAAGGAGTCTTGAACCACCATTTTTAGTTCACTGGACATTGACTAACCTGTCCTGGGCCACAGCATGAGCCCCAAACCTGCATGACCCCCAAGCATTAAGAAAAGTGCTGGAAAAGCAGTCTTTGAACCACCATTTTAGATTCACGTGGCATTGACTATACCTGTCCTGGGCCACAGCTTGAGCCCCAAACCTGCATGACCCCCAAGATTTAAAAAGTGCTGGGAAAAGTAGTCTTTGAACCACCATTTTATTTCACTGACATTGACTATACCTTCCTGGGCCCACAGCATGAGCCCCAAACCTGCAATGACCCCAGATTAAAAAGTGCCGGAAAAAGAGTCTTTCAACCACCATTTTAGTTTCACTGGACATGACTATCCCTGTCCTGGGCCACACATGAGCCCCAAACCGCATGACCCCATGTTAAAAGTGCCGGAAAAAGGAGTCTTTCAACCACCATTTAGTTTCACTGACATTGGACTACTAACCTGTCCTGGGCCCAGCATGAGCCCCAAACCTGCATGACCCCGAATTAAAAAAGTGCCCGGAAAAAGGAGCTTTCAACCACCATTTTAGTTTCACTGGACATTAACTATACCTGTCCTGGGGCCACAGCATGAGCCCCAAACCTGCATGACCCCAGATTAAAAAGTGCCGAAAAAGGAGTCCTTTCAACCACCATTTTAGTTTCACTGGACATTGACTATACCTGTCCTGGACCACATCATGAGCCCCAACCTGCATGACCCCCAGATTAAAAAGTGCCGGAAAAAGGAGTCTTTCACCACCATATTTAGTTTCACTGTACATGACTATACCTGTCCTGGGCCACAGCATGAGCCCCCAAACCTGCATGACCCCAGATTTAAAAAGTGCCGGAAAAAGGAGTCTTTCAACCACCATTTTAGTTTCACTGGACAATGACTATACCTGTCCCTGGGCCACAGCAATGAGCCCCAAACCTGCATGACCCCAGATTAAAAAGTGCCGGAAAAAGGAGTCTTTCAACCACCATTGTTTAGTTTCACTGGACATATACTGTCCCTGTCCTGGGTACGCTTGCCCCTCCGTATGAGTGTCGGACCAATTGAGCTTCACTTGGAAAACTGGTGGTTAACGCTCCTGTTCCACCCAGGTGCCCTTTTTCTTGCATTCTTTTTTCTCATTTTACTCAACGTGCTGGAGGAAATTGGTCTCTGTACTTTGTTCTCTGTCCGTGCTACATACTCCATGTCCTCTGAATAACCTACATCTGGTCAAGTTTTCCTGTACCTCCCTTGTACAATTCAGAGGAATTTTTTTACCAGCTATTTTGTACATGCAAGTTTTTAGTAGTTTAATTCTAGAAAACACATTTTTAAAATAGGATGGAATCCCACCATGTCTTTGTTTCTCTTTTTTAATTGTATTAAACGGGCTGTCTCACTACAGGGATTGATAGCTATGTTAAAGATTTTGCAAAAACAAGTCATTTGCAATATGTGTCCATTAACAGTGTCCTACCTATTCCTGTTTCTGACAGCACCATCACCCTTGAGCCACTCTTGACAATTGTGAAGAACAAATGTCTGTTAGAAACAACATTTTGTTATATATAAGTAACCCTGTAGTATTATAGTCTGCAATGTCACCGGAGTCCAGATAATGCCGTCCCGAAAAATCAAAAGTCCAAGACCTTTTGGCCATGAGAGGTGGCCACTTAGTTGTAGGACAATTGAGAAGAACAAATGTCTGTTTAAGTAAACCCCCAAAAAAAAACAAAAAGGTCCCTAATAAAATGCTGCAGTGGATCACGAGGCGAAAAAGCGCCCAAAAATTGCAAAGTCAATGGACCCTTGAGGGCCACTTTTGTGGACAATTGTGAAGAACAAATTGACTGTTTAAAATACAGTTGAACATTATATTCTTTTCTAAAATGGCCCTGTATATTGGTCTGCATTTCAAAGCAGATTGACCCAAAAAAATTATAGAAAAAATTGACTTCTCAAGCCACTGTTAAAATAATGTGTATGATGAGTAGAAAAGCCACTTCTAAACACAATTCTTTGTATCCAAAGTGACCGATGATTATTGCATGTATCTCACAGCTACATGACCCCAAAAATTATAAATATGACTTTTCTCACCACTATTAAAAATTGTAGGGAGAAAGATCCACTTAAAAGCAACATTTCTTTCCAAAGGACCATGATTATTGCTGTATCTCACAGCTACATGACCCCAAAAAAATATAAATAGACTTTCTCCAGCCACTAATGAAAAATTGTGAGGAGAAATGCCACTTAAAATGCCACATTTCTGTTTCCAAAGGGCCATAATTATAGCTGTATCTCACAGCAACTTGACCTCAAAACCATTGAACAATTGCAAAAACTTCTAAAGGATAAAGTGAGTAAATGGAATAAACGTTGTTGTCATGAAACCTTTCTGTCTTTTACATCCTCCTCAACAGCCAAAACCAGCAAAATGAAACTGTTGGAAAAGAGAATATAAATGCAGTAAGAATATCATTTTGAAAAAAAAAGTTTCAAAGAGACCATATCTGTTTGAAGAGGAATATGAAGTAGACCTCAACTAATTCGTGACCTCGGCCAATTGGGGCCACAACCACATCATCAGAGATCCATGCCTGAATCACCTTGATGATAATGTCAACTAGTCCACATTATCTGTGGAAAGCCGGATGGCGTTTGGGTCTGTAATGACTCCGTCCAGCAGTGCGAAGGTCGCTCAGATAAGTCGCTGGCTTGCTGGGCATGACAACACCCTCTATGGCGTGTCGAGCGACTCTGGCCATGTCTAACCATTTTGGATACCCAGAAGTCCTAAGTTGTGGTCCGGAACATCATACAATAAAAAACATCGGTGTTGAGACGGCAGAATAGTCGTGCACCATATCTAAGCTGGTCTCATGTGTGTTGGATGTGTGCTCTGCATGCATGCGTTGGTGAGGTGAGTAAATAAAATTGCAGAGGTCACCCCATAGGCTTCTGGCCACCTTGCCTGCGCTTGCTGCTTCGGCCGCAACGGCTACTTGGCACTCTCACTACTGCTGTCACGTCGGCTGATGTTGTTCCACCGTGACATTGAAATAACGTGAACAGACGCAACAGATGTCTCACAGTTTGATCATCAGCAAGGTCTCCATTTCCTGCATATTACTCTCTATTTTGGGTGAGAGGTGAAGAAAGTGCTGAGTTCTTTGTTTTGTACCGGGACTAGGAGGGAGCCACCAGTAAACTGTTGTTCATTTATGGCCTTAATGTGCAGTATCATGTTGGAGGAAATTGAGCATCCAAGCACTCATGTGAGAGATGGAGCCATGATCTTCCCAAACTCTGGGTCTAAGAGGCACACAAACTGATCTTCCACATCATTCCTCCCGCCTCAAATTCGCGCCAACCTCTTTCCAAGCAGGGACAGTCGGTAACGGTCGTGTCAAGGTAATACCTCCTCCTCCTCCACCTCCGCTTCCCTCCGGCACAGCTTCAACACAGCCCATGCACCCTTACTTGCCTTGATATGATGCACCATGAGAGCCTGATAAAATTGGAGAAACTGTCCGGGCCTTGGTGGATTCGATGGGAGAGAATGGGGCCTCCGTGTCCGCATCTGTTGTCCCCGTCTCCTCCTCCGTCGCTGGCGGACCCTGTTGTTTCAGATGTCCAAACGATCGTATTCCAGAACTAAGATCACCACAATGCTCATTGCTGGGACAAGGGCAATCGTCCGCGACTAGACCAATTTTGGTGGCTTCTTTGAAAACGCAAGGGATGGTTCAGAGCTCTTTCACACTGCCCTCACTCTCGGTGGCTGCAACACCCCGAGGTCCGCACCGCGCTTGTCAGCCATTTTGTCACTGTTCGTACTGTCGTATGCAATGCGCTGCAACACAATCCGCTGGAGCCATGTGGAGGGTGGAATTCCAGCGTGTTTGGCCACGTCAACAATGAGACGGTTGATGGGGAGGGACGAGCTGATGCTGCACCTGCAGCCAGGGCTGCGACGAAGCATGTGTGAACGGCGGAAGTGCGAACTTAACTTCGAGCCTTCCTCAGCAGGCAGTCCAGACCCGGGTACTCTTAATGAAATTTTTGGACGACAAAGTTCATGACATGTGCCACAAGGGGCAGTGTGGCTCCTTCTACCTGATCTAAAGGCGGCCAGCATATTTCACCCGTTACTCGTGCAACACGCCACCCTTTGCCTGGCACAAGGTTCTTGGCACCCAGCCAGCGCTCGGATCCTCGTTGCGGAGAGCCGTCCACACCTGACCTGTGTGGGGACGGTCTCCAAGACAGATTAATTTATCAACACGCTACGTCCTGGTTTCTTCTATGGGCAGTGAATGCCACCAGAGGACCTTGGGGGGAAAGATCCACGCACCATCCCTTGCGGGTTTTTGAAGAGCGTGCGCCGAGCCTAGAGAGCCACCGTCACCCCCAGAGACATCCACCCCAGCTCACCCAGTGAGCTGTTCACAGAGATATAGTGGCCATTGCCGTGCTTACTAGTCCATGTGTCCTGGTGGTCAGATGGAACTTTCCGGCCACAGATGCAGACAAACGGCGCTTGAAATTTTTAGATGATCACGTGGCTGGCCAGGGCAGGGACAGCTTTTCTGGCAAAGAAAAGCCTGCTTTGGCATCTGGATTGGGGACAGGCAAGGCCATGGAGTGGCAAGAACCCATCGTGTCCACCATGACGTGAAAGTCAACATTTCCAAGGCCAAAAGCCTGGCAATTCCGACATTCAGGCTTTTGGCTTGGGATGGTATGGGTTAAAGTGTTACTTCTGCTCCTAAACCTGGAAGACAGAAGGCTGCTACTATATTGGCCGCTGTACGGCGTGCAGGTCGTCAAACTTGGCAGAAGAGAAGGGGTAAGGATGGGTCCTTGTGGTGCTTGTGTAGGTAACAACGGCGACGGTGTAGGCTGAAGCGGAAGCTGATCCCTGATCATCGATCTGAGAGACATGGGCAATCTGAGGGAACGCATGTGTGGCGTAAGGAGGAGGAGGCGGAGACAGAGGGTGTGACAGGTTGGAGGCCCGGCGTCGGTCGGCCTTTTTGGGCCCAAATTTTCCCCCCCCCTTTCAACTCATCATTCGCTGCATGTGACTAGACATTTTTTTGGGGGGTTAACCACAAGGTTCTTGCCCCTACTTATGTTTTTGGGAAAGGGGCATAGCATCGCTGGGGAAAAAAAGAGCTTCCCAAAAAAGGGGCCCAGGGTTGAGAGGGCCTGGGCCTTTTTTACCGGGGTAACGAGGACGGGTTTGGCTGACCGTGGCTGGCGAATCAACAGGGACTTCGCGACCCCCCCTCCCTTTTTGGCGGGAAAACCCTATTTAAAACTACCCATCGTCTTCCTCCTCTCCTGTGAAGCGTCGCAAGCAAAATCTGGGGGGAAAAGACCGTGGAACCGCAATGTCGCATCACATCATCAAAACAGGTGACTTGGGCTCCTGACTTCTCATCCAAGCTCGGGCTACCAAGGGGGCACCAACGTTGCCGCCGCCCGGGTTTTGCCGATTGACCGCTTCCTTCCCCCCCCTATGGCATCAAAACTGGGGGTCAACAAAAATCACCCTCTTGACTTTTAACATCCCTTCCCACCCCAACCGCATTTTGCATCAAAGGTCTAAAAGGGTTTAAAAATTGGGTCCATGTTTGGGGTGCTTCAGTTAAAAAGAGGATGACGCATTTGTGGCCTGACTGGAGGACAGGAGTAAACTGCTAAAACAGGTTGCTTAACCCTGAAGGACAGATTTGGGGACCTGTTTGTTACTTAATTCACAGGGCCCTGACCCGCGATGACAGGCCTGACGGTCCTGCAACTGACGATCCGCTGGCAATCGTGTTGTCGCCGAGCACAGGAAAGGAGCACCTTTCTCTCATACCTCTACCTCCATTGTGCTACCCCCCCTCTTTGCTCGCTTACTCACCTGCATTTCGCATCCATGTTTCAGAAATATAAAAATTAGAGAAGGTATGAACTAGTTTTGGAAAGTCTCTATAAAAGACGGCAAATCACAGCTATTCTCAAATCCCATCTAAATCAAAACTAATTGCTGATTCAAATTTAACTGCAAGGTCTATCAACAAAGCTTGGACTGGGAAAAAGTCCAAAAACACGTTTATCTGTTATGATTTTGGTAATTATAAACCGGTAATTTTTTGCACCTTTCAATTCACCTGTGGTGAATATAGAATTGCATTGTTTTTTTTTTTTTAAAGATTTACGTAGATGGCTATGCGTCAATGAACAATGTGCTGGTGCGCAAAAGTAAAAAAACAAGTAACAGTTAAGTGTTGGTATAATGAACGATATTTTTTGCACCTTTCAATTGTCACCTTTGGTGAATATAGAATTGCTGTTTTAAGAATGTACGTTATATGCTGCGTCAATGAACAATGCTGGGTGCACATAAGTCAAAAAAACACGTACTGTGATGATATCGTACGATACAAGCAACGTTATTTTTTGGCAACAAACAACCTGTGTCTGACTACAAGATTTCGCTGCTGGATTTAACTGCAAGGGTGGGGACACACACAGTTGTAATGGGTAAAATTGAAAAGTAACAGCATATCTCAGAAATGGTAATCGGAAAATAAAAGTGGAGTTTTTGCAGCTAACAAAGAGACCTGCAGTTACTAGAAATATGTTTATCCAATATTAAGTTTCAGGCCTAGCCCAATATCCAGGAAATAATTTCAAAAAGCAAACTGTTAATAATAAATGATATGAGTGCAATGTCTACACTAAGTTCTTGAGTGAACTTTATCCAGTGTTCTTTATATAGAATAGAGCTTGTATGTGTTTCCCGCGGCCCACCCCCCCTGCTCCCCCCACCGTGATCCACAGCGTAGATCTGCTTTAAAATTCTCTAAGCTAACTACAAATAAAATCTTCAAATCTCTAATCAAAACTGAAATTGGAAAGATCACGCTAATAGTAGAGTTTCTCTGAGCAGAAAATAGACTAATTTCCGCTGCGCTGTTGGCCACAGGCAAGCGCAGGTCCTATCCCTATGAACCTGATAGACACTGAGGCTGAAACAGGAACGCTTTCTATGTAAAAAAACGAGTGGACCATGTGATTTTTCCATCCAATCGCAACCAGACCACATCCCAGTCCTGACTCGCACACACATCTCACCCTGCTCTATTCTGTAATCTTCATTTCTGGCCGCCAAAATTACAGAAGCGCCCGAAAAAGGCCGATCTTATATAGAATGATGCACAGATTTTTAACCTTAATTATCCGCATGATCTGGAAATTTCGATCACCATATAAACCATGCCGATTTCCAACGTTGTCGATAAAAATCGCTCAACACTAGTTATTAGTCAATGTTGGTCTTGTATGTGATTTGTTTTATGGTAAGAGAATGATGTTGAAATGTAGATGAGATATTTACCCGTCTATTATCTAATTATCTAAACAGCATGACCTTGTAATGTTCATCGGTCAGGAGTGGCAATGGGGGGGGGGCATCCAAAAGTTTGCTTTGGGGCCCTGGCTTCTCTAGTTACGCCCCTGACTGAGTATAATAGTGTATGTGACAGGCAGCCTATTAGACTCGTATATATGAATGAAACCAATGACAACCATGGCCCTCCCTTGATCATGTTGTAGGACTGCCTATGGATGAAAGAGGGAGCCCCCTCCTTCTGTTAACCACCTAAGTGCTGTGGATGCTACTTAACCTTCGGAAATCCTAGCAGGCAGCGGGCGAGCTAGCCTTCTCCCACTCCGAGAGCACTTACCAGGCTTATGACAACACAGCATCACCTGCCACGCTATTGAGCGAGCACCATCTCTGTGTAGTCCTGCACCATCTGAGCACCTGCATCAGTTGGGCCTGGGTAGACTGCCAACTTAACGTGAGACACATCAGTAAGGATGGAGGACTTGTGGTCCCTATTTTAGCAATTGTGGGGGTTCTAGCACTGGTATACCCGGCAAACAGACTTTTGTCACCTGTCCTGACGAAAGGTGATAAATGTCTATAGCGGGACAACCCCTTAAAGGAGGCTTCTACACAATATGGATGCACTATAGAAATGTTTCAGCTGCTACAAAGGTGAAAAAAAATCTGCATGGAATCCACATGGAAATTGATCCACAGCATGTCAATTTTGATTTAATATGCTGAAAATTATTTCTGATTTTCCACACTAAATATGTCTTACAGTACAATCTGCAACTCCTAACTGTAGGTAGATTGATATACCATTTTAGGTGTTACCATGATATGCTTCATCCCCACAGTGGCAATTCTGCAAAAAATCCACACCAAAATCTACACAATTTGGTGCAGATTTGCCGCTGTGGATTTACCTGGGAATAATGCTGTGGATTTTCTGTGGAAAATCCAGAGTGTTTCAATCCTGTCTGAACTATTATCACTGGTGATCATTTCTGCTATGGAGTTGAATTTCATTTTATATTTGGAATACTTTACATGAAGAGCTATTTATAGTCTCATATTTCTCAGTCATTGATCATGTTTAGAATATAGTGCGAAAAATTCAATCTTACAGGCGAATGAAATTTACTGTATATGAGAATCAAGCTACAATACAACAAGAAAAATAAATCAGATGACTACACTAAAAATAAACTGATATAAAGAGAAAGGGTCTCTGAGAAAGGCTGCATAAGGAAATAACAAACAATCTTTAAATATATAGTAACAAAAAAAACTTTAATAAAGAATGAATTGAAAAAAAAGATGAAAAAGCATATAAAACTCACTTGTGTGGGCAGTGAAATCATGTTTTGGCTGACTCCCTCTGATGTATCATATGACTGCTATGGGACTTGTGGTGGGAGTGGGCTGAGCACTAAGGGTATTGTGGCCGGGCGACCTTAGGCGGTCGCATGGTGCTGCGACTAGATGGTGTACGTCAGGGGACCTGGTTGAAACGTGCCACCGAGGGCATGGTCTCGGTGGGGGAAGCCAGGTGTTGTTGGTCAGCAACATTAGGTTGCTGACACTCATATGTTGTATGGCTGATGTCCAGCCATTATGGGTTGGCTTTCCCGGAACAGCTGCAGTTCCCATGTTCCCACGTTCCAGTTCCAGGATTTACCAGGCCTTTAAAAGCTTGGTACTCTGGGTTATCTGGGCGTGGGGTTTGCTTCCTGGGAGAGGAGCAGCAAGAGAGCTGAGGAGAGGCTCTTACCCCTGGACTTGAGGCAAGGCTTGAGGAAAGCCTAGGGTGTACAGTATTGGTGGGAACTGGACAGTAGGTCCAGACCCCAGTTTAGAGAGGGACTCTAATATTGTGTAGTTAGTGGCCAGACGGCCGAGGATTTATTTTGTGTTGTTTTCTGTTAATGTGCCTGAGGCCAAGTTTAAACTGTAATCCTGCAGTCGGAGTGTGCCAAATCTTCTCTACCAAGGACGGCAATCCTGCGAGCTGAATTAACCTCCCGGGCCGATCCAAGATGGCGGCCGAATGAATGTGAGTGCGTCACAGTATGTTCACACGGCGTCTTTGCAGGACGTATTTTGGCGAGTAATTGTGCTGCAATACATCCAAAGCACGCCATTCAAATATAGTGATTCATAGATCTCTCCTTGACGTAGAAAGAAGTGACATGTTACTTCTTCCCGGCGCTTACGCACCAGGGAAAGTAAAAGTCTATAGGAGCCAGCACAGAGAATTTTAGAAGCACACGTTGGCCAGCGTGCACAGTATGCGCCGCTATACAGTACATTGCAAAGACGGTGTGTGCACCTAACTACTTTTGTCGGCTTTCTGTTATATAGAGTGACTACAGTCATCACAGTGAGCAGCTCATTCTATTTTGCACCACCCTTGCGACAAAATAATATATATTTTTTTTTTTTTTACTGGACAACCCTTTTAATTAGTCTCCTGCATGGGTCCTATACGAGCATGACCCTTCAGGCTTTGTATAGCCTACCCAGCAGGCTACCTGCCCCTCTCTATGCCTTATGTCAGTTTGAAAAATGGATTGATAATGACATCAGATGGATGTCTGATCAAGAGTCAGCAGAAAATGACAATGTATAGCGCCTCTTGTTGCTCCTATTAGGACCATACACATTTTCTTCTATCAAGCACTTTACATCTTTTTTTACAGTATTCTATAAATATTTTTGCTGCTTCGCTCCTTCATACTTTATAACACGTCAAGCATCTTAGAACAAACTTTCTCACCATAAATATGAAACTTCAAACAAGAATAATGTTCTGCAGTTCATCATTTGGATATAGGGAACTTGTCAGAGCTCAGTCATCTGTTACATCTCTCTGCTGGTCACTCAATACCTGATCAATACTATATTTGCTCCTACAGAGGAGTAATCAGTTAGACAGGGGATATTAATTAGCAGCTATCACATTACTAAAGGAATTAAACACGTGAGTCTTTTCTTTCAGAAAAGGACAAATGCCATAAATAACTCATTAGGAAGAATGACTGAATGCAGTGTCAAATTATTTTACACTGTAACATCTCATCTGTAAATGTTTCGTGCAGTGATATAAAAAAAAAACTCAATTGTCTTGCCTAAGGCTAAGTCTACACTGTATCAAACAAAAAACGTCCGAAAGCGGGCGTTTTTTTTTTCCGTTGCAGGACCGCGATTATTGTCACGTTTTCTGCAAAAACCACGGTCGGTTCTCGTTTTTTTTACGTCGCCCATACAATTGTAAATTTGATTTGAATGTCTATGATTTGAAAGAAAATGCAATGAAAAACGGATCCGAAAAGCGCAACCAAAAAGGCATGCAAAACGTATCCAAAAACGCATTTGCAGATGCGTTTTTGGATAAGTTTTTTTGGATGCAGCTTGGATGCAGTTTTCAATGCGTTTTTCATGTAATGAAAAACGGATCCAACACGCCGTGTGAACATACCCTAATTTTATCACAAATGTAATAAAAGTGTATTAAAGAAATATCTAACAGTAGAAATAATATTTAAAAAACATTTGTTTCCAAGGGAAAAACAACATAGTTTTTATAAGGTTTGCAGTAAACAAAAAGTGGTGAAGAATTAAAAGACTAAGGGGGGAATGTATTAAGATTACCAAATATATGCCTGTCTGGAGTAAAATGCATTGAATTTATCAATGCTTCATAAATTTGGTGATCTTGGTGTGTCTGTGCACCTGTCTAAAAAAAATTAGCCACCTTCCATGGGGAGTTGATCTTTGGCTTAATTTGGCCTTTTCTGGAGTAAACAGTAGTAACTTCGTTAGGCAGTGCGAGGCCATACCCTTTTTGATGAACTCCACCCATTTTTCCCAAAAATTGGCAAGCCTGGCATAAAACAGCTCAAAAGTCACCGTTTTTCATGCAAATGCCGCTCGAACAGAAATGGATGGCTTTTTTAGAATATTGACACAAATTGCTTCATACGTTTCCCCCAAAGTATCTCTAAGGTTATTGGCCCTCATTTACTATCTCTGTCTAAAAGTTAGCGTAAACTTAGACAGGCAGTCTAAAAATGCACCTGATTTATCACAGTATTTATTTGTAGAGTGGTGTTTTGATCTTTTAATGCTTTTTTATTATTTTTTAATCTGAAAACTTTCTTTTTTAAACCTTTTTTTTTTGTTTTTTTAGTTCCATTGCTGTACTTAACCATTTGGGGACACAGTCACTTCTACATTATTCTGCATTATTGTACATAAAAAATATGCTTCTGAACAGTGCACAATAATGGTTTTCCTATTACACCAAAAATGGTGTAATAGTAATGGTAAGATGGCAGCCATGGAGGTCTGCATTAGGCCCCTGGCTGCCAAAACAACCGATTGACACCCAGCGATCTCACTGCAAGGGGAGGGAGTCATTCAGGCAAAGGAATGGTGTTCATCACCATTTCTCAACCAGTTAGATGCCACTGTTGTGTTTACTGCAGCATCTAAGGCAGGGGTTGGTAATTAAGTTTCCCATGGGGCCACATGAGAAATTGGAATGGTTTTAGAGGGTCAGGCTAATATATTTAACTCAGTTCTACCCAATACGACTGTTAGCGACTTCACAACGTAGTAAGTTATATGTCCCCCAGTATAGGCAATAGGATCCCACAGTAAGTTATATGTCTTCCAGTAGTTAGGTATATAGGTTATATGTTCCCTATTAGGTATATAGGCAGCTTATAGGTCCCCCAGTGGGTATATAGGTAGGTTATAGGTCCCCCAATGGGTATATAGGCAGGTAATAGGTCCCGCAGTAGGTATATAGGTAGGTTATAGGTCCTCCAGCGTGTATATAGGTAGGTTATAGGTCCCCCAGTAGGTATATAGTCAGGTTATATGTCCCCCAGTAGGTATATAGGTAGGTTAGATATCCCCCAGTAGGTATATAGGAGGTTATAGGTCCCCCAGTAGGTATATAGGCAGGTTATAGGTTCCTCAGTAGGTATATAGGCAGGTTATATGTCCACCAGTAGGTATATAGGCCCGTTATATGTCCCACAGCAGGTATAGAGGGCTAATTACAAATAAAAAAGTGTAGTACTCACCTTTCCCTCACTCCCTGAAGCAATCGATGCTCCCGGTCTTCTGCACAGGCGGCTTGACATCATCAGGCCGTGATGGCAGCGTGATGACATTTTCACGCCACCTGTGCTGTGTGTTCTGCGGAGCGGAGAGCATTCACTCTCTGCTCCGCAGAAGCCTGCAGCTGCATGTGCAGTTAGGATGGCGGCGGGGATTACTGAGTTGCATGTAATGTTGGGAAATCTCACTCGGGCCGGTCAGAGCTAGTTAGAAGGCCGGATGTGGCCCGAGGGCCATACAATGCCCAGTTCTGATATAAGGGGTTGAAAGGCTGGGATCACTTCAAATACCCTTACCAAATTAAGAGGTATATTTACTCTATTAGTCGCACTAAAGATTTATCCATGTTTTTATAGGAAAAAAGTGCATCTAACAGTCTGAAAAACACAGTACTTCTACATTTCCGAAGTTGCCACCTGCTGTGCTTGTTGCTGGCCACCAGTTTAAGCATAATTCACTGTTGTCTAACAAGTAGAGTACATCAAAGAGGTTCTTGCATCAGAGACAGCCTCTTTCATAGTGCAGATACTACGGAGACCTGAATTTTACTGGGTAGAACATCCTGGACACTCAAATGAATTGCCATCCAAGTAAGACATATAGGACTTACGTCCTTCAGTAGGGAGCCATAATTACAGAGTAGCTCTTCACACCATGCACTGAACCAGCAACATGGGATATATGACCTCCACCTACTCTAAAAAGACATATGGACAGGATGTCGCTTAAGACATCCCCATCAGCCCTCCTTCACACATATGTTCATTCATTTTTTACTAGTATTTTCTGAGAGGCTTTTGTTATTCAGATGAGATTTTTTCTTATAGAGTTGTGTATGGAAAACACACACCTAGAGAATGCTGCATTTTGAAAAAACATGCCATGGACCTAAAAATGCAAAAGTGGGGAAAAAACATTAATGTAGTGCATTCAATAACTCTCTGTTCACCTACAAAAAATGTACCGAAAAAAACAGCATCAACGCTGTATTATTCCTACAATCACAATTGTTAAACGATCCTCAATGGGGTTCTCTGGAGGACTTGGAAGAGACATATATTAACAGACAGCCCAATGGTTTCAATGGACACCATGTAATACTGCATTAGAATAACATAATTACTCTTAATTTCCTATGGAAATTACAGCTGGTACCTATTGTTCCAGTTTATATTCTAACCAAAAAATGTACAAATTTATTAGACTTCCTTTTTACTAACACACATACTACACAGTTTTAACAGTGCATACTGAATATCCTGATTTACCTTCTATGAATCCATAAAAAAAATCCACAGACAAGGTTACATTTATTCAATAAAAGAGCCTGTACTTTACTCAAAGTCAGATACTATACTGTGGTGCTGACCTTCTCTGTGCCCAAGGTCCCTGTGGGTCCCGTTAGTATGGTAGGATGGTAAAAGTGCTCAAATATAAAAAAAAGTCCAAATGAGAATTGAAAAGAGAGAGAAGAAAAAGAGCAAATGTGTTCATGCTGCAAATGTCTTCTCAGTAACAAATGATGATGTCTATTTAAAATGAATAAAGTAAAATGGTATTAACTCTAACGTATTCCTTCCAGTCTTACCAGGAGGTCACCTTGCTATTGTAGAATATGTAGCTTTCAGTATTTTGCTGCTGAGATTAATAAGGCCTGGGTCACTATTTGTACAAGTTGAAGTGACATGCCATGCGGCTGGATCTGGAATGATGTCTTCATTTATTACTATGTTTTGGAAATCAATCAGATTACACAATGGATGTATTTGAGACATTCATCTAAGATCTGTTTAATTATTCCCATTGAAAAATTTCCTTAAAGGAGAAATAGACACCATCATGGTCATGTTGAAGGTTAGGGCATAGTTCTGGTCATAATTTATAACTATTCATATAGATTTAAAAAAATCCTAAAGTATTACAATAGACATTTTCTATTTTCTGCAGCAAATATTTTTGCTTTGTTGTGTAGACTTGGATAGGTCAGCGGAGTCATATCATTATCATTAGAGGACAGGGGATGTAAAAAAGAATGTTAATTCTATTGTACTTCTGGAGGCTTAAAAACACTATACAAATAGACTTTCTATCCTACTTTCCAACCTTTTCTCTTCCGATTCCAGGAGTTTTAAGCCCTGTCCCTGGGAGTACTCTTGATCTGACAGGTACAACTCGGGAAGGCCCTATTTTTAGGTCATAGTTTCCAGGAAGGTTGGCAAATATACTTTTAATATACCCCCCCCCCCCCCCCCGCCCCCTCCCTCTGTCACTTTCTGGTCTCTGAGGGAAATGCTGAACTTAATCTCTTCGTGGAGATTGTATAACACCTAGTCTACCAGTGCACATAGATCTCAATAGAAAATCCGAGCTGTAGTCTACACAAGTTGGATTTTATATTGTCGGATTACTAAATCGCCGGATTCCACCAAAATATAGAACATGTTCTATTTTCCAGCAGTTTCTAGTACACTTCTATGTACTGGGCCGGACGAAATCCGAAAACCGACTGGGTATTTTTTTTGCCCAATCCTGCGCCAAGAACCGCGGTATCACGATTTTAAAATACCATCAGATTTCCAACGGCATTTTAACATAGCCATATAGACATAGCCTTAATTTGTAAGGAAAGTAAAGCAGTGTATGTGACAGACTGTCTACAAATTGTAAATAGTCTCTCCTTGAACCATGTTTGTGATTTTTTTTCAATTAATTTAATTGTGTTGCCTTATTTGAAATAAAATGATAGTATTATGTTTATTCTGGGTAACAAGTATATATCTTTAGAGTTAACATTTATGCAATGTGAATTTGACACTATGGGCCTTATGTATGAAAACTGTCTAACAGTAATACTGTTTTTTTTTTTTTGCCCACAGCAATCAGAATTCAGCTTTCATTTTTCCGGAACGCCATATGAAATTAAAGCTGAGCTGTGATTCTTTGCTATGGGAAACAAAGACGGTCTTACTGCTAGACAGTTTTCAAACATAAAGTTCTATGTGTTTTCTGCGCAAGTCCGAACTTTGTATACCATGCACCTGGTAATTAGGCACATAGGGGTCAGCATAAGAAGCCATATAGAAAGCTACTGACTGGTGGCCATGAGGATGGACTGACCATTTCACGGGTGAGTCCTGATGCTCACATTAAATAGACGAGTTTCTTGACAAACATGTTTGATGATAGAACAAACTGTGGGTATCTTGAGCATGGTTGAATTTTGGTGGCTCCTGTAAGGCAGTAAAAATATGGAAAACAGAAAAACTCAGAGCAGACTGAGAAAATCTTGAGCTTTTGTGGGAAGAAAAACAACTGAACTAGTCACAATCAAGATGTGTTCTCCACCTGTCAGAAGTTAGAGGCAGCTTCTGTGACAAACCAAATTTTGCCAAGAACGGGCATTGAGAGAAATGGGTAGTGGAGAGCCTATTCAAGGGTCAATTGAGAGAAGCCAATGAGACCTCATCTATAAGAGACTGTGAGTGAGGGTGTCACATGAGTAAGGAGTTTAGACACTGTGGGCAACATATATGATCTAGGAACATAGAGGCCAGTTATAAATAACTTAAAAGCAGTGTAGAATGCGCCAGAATGTATGAATCTGTTCTTCTGCGGGTCATACATACAGGCGCATTTTAGTTCCACTATGACAGCTCAGGCACCACCTAAGTGTTAAGCGCCTAGTTTTGCCGTCCTCCAGTCATAAATGTGTAGAATCATATGGTTATGGTGCAACACGCCCCAAAACACCCCCACCTCTTAAGTGAATTACAGAGTGCCGCGGGCGCCGCAAAATGTGCCAAAATGTGCCTAACAGGGCTGCAACAGTTTTTGGGTTGAACGCACACCAGAATACTAGCTCCATATATACCTGTCGCCCTTTAACTACATCAAAACCAACAGCCAAAAAACCTCTGTAAGGAAGTGTTGTTCCTTTATGTGAGAACCAGCATGAAAGTCTGAAGCATAATTACATTGAAAAAAATGTACATTTTATTCCACAACATCTCAAAAGGCAACATTTCAGCTCCTCAGTGAAGCCATTCTCAAGCAAAGTGCATCAGTGTCCCACATTACACTTACTGAACTGTGGTATACGTGTTCTGAAACCACCAAGCATAAGTTCCTCTTTGTAAGTTCAGCATTGAAAAAAGGCTATATGTGCTTTATTGCTACACCATCTCCTCCACACAGGATGGTCACCACTAGGTCCCTCTCCTAACCATCTGAAACTGTAAGGGTTGCCGAACAGCTACATTTGGGGAGACATGTATCATCGTGTTTTTCACCCTCATGTGGCATAAAATGCGCCTAAATGAGCAGTCTACGATGTCTGATGCTCTTAATGAATGTGTTAGGCGCATTGTTCGTAAGACCCGACACCTTCTAATGCGCGTAACATGAGGTGGTGTTTTGGGGGCGTTCTGGGGTCGTGTCGCACCACACTCGTAATATTAGACATATACATGAATGTGATTCAGCAAAACTAGATTTGCTGTTAGGGAAAAAAATGTCCAATATTTCTCAACTTACACCAGTACAATAATAAAAAGTAATTTATTATCACAGATAAATAATAAAAAGTAATTTATTAACACAGATAAATGTTATGCACATGGGGAGGAAAAATCCATTACATGACTACATGTTAAATGGAAAAACACTGGGTAAAAGTGACATGGAGAAGGACTTGGGAATCCTGGTGGACAGTAAACATAATTGTAGCAGCCAGTGTCAGAGAGCAGCTGCCAAGGCAAATAGGATCATGGGGTGCATTAAAAGGGGCATAGATGCACATGATGAGAACATTATTCTCCCATTATACAAGTCACTGGTTAGACCACACATGGAATATTGTGTACAGTTTTGGGCACCAGTGCACAGGAAAGACATTGTAGAGCTTGAACAGGTACAAAGGCGGGCAACAAAAATAATAAAAGGACTGGGTGGACTACAATACCCAGAAAGATTAGCAAGATTAGGGTTATTTAGTTTAGAGAAAAGACGGCTTCGGGGAGACATAATAAATATGTTTAAATACATCAAAGGTCAATATAGAGATCTCTCCCAAGATTTATTTATACCCAGGGCTGTATCTAGAACAAGGGGCATCCTCTACGTCTTGAGGAACGAAAGTTTCTACATAAACATAGAAAGGGATTCTTTACTGTAAGAGCAGTGAGACTGTGGAATTTTCTGCCAGAGGAAATTGTCATGGTGAATTCACTGACAGAGTTCAAAACGGGTCTGAATGCATTTCTGGAGTGTAATAATATAACAAGTTATAGCGTCTAGGATTGTGGATCGGTGTCATTGATCCAGGGATTTTTCCGATTGCCAGATTGGAGTCGGGAAGGAATTTTTTCCTTAAAATGAGGACAATTGGCTTATACCTCATTGGGGTTTTTACCTTCCTCTGGATCAAAACTTTAGCACAACAGGCTGAACTGGATGGACGTCTCGTCTTTTTTCGGCCTTACAAACTATGAAACTATAATTATCAAACTATATAAAATTAAATTATTTAATTTGAATAAAAATGTTATCATATACAATTAATATAAAAATATATAATATCCCAAAAATATAAAACTATTTCCTAAAAAATGCATTTAAATTTAATAGAATCTAAAACTAATTGATGTTGTTCAGATTTTAGAATTTTTAATTTTTACTACATTAAATTTGAAATTTATTTTTGCTGCTCTCACCCTTTATTCTACATACAGCAAGAACCAGCACACCACAGTTCTTGCTGGGACCTGTGGTTCACCAAGCAAGATCAGTACCATAGTTTCTATTCACTGACATGCTATTCTAATGACTTTTCTTTTATTTCCAGCCTATCTATAACCTTTATACATGTTAGGCGCATTACTAATGCGCCTAACACATAGGCGGGTAGCGTCGAACTTTAGACTCCATTTATAGTCGCACAAAAACCACTTTCATATATTCAGGCGCATTATACACTGAAAACGAGACACACCAATTGACTTTGAAGCGCCTTCCTACATACATGTCTCCCTTGGTTCCTTTCCCAATGCCTATTGACACTTGCCTTTCCATTTAATAAATGATTGATAGGTCTGGGTCCTACCACTGAGGGTTTTGAGGCCCCCATTTTTCTAAACATTTCAGGTAGAATGTGTTTTCAAAATTACAAAATAGTTCAAACATTTTTAAACATAAAGACATTGTTTCTTGTCTATTTAGTTACAATTAATTAAACTGAAATAAAATATAGGAGCTCATAATTGCCTCCTGCTGAGCAAAGCAAGTTGCGTGACTTGCTAGAACCAGTGAGGGTGGGGAACTAACAACTTCTCTAAACACATTTCTGGCTCAGATTTTAGTTGTCACTTTTTAGTAATATTTAAACCCATGTCTTGCCATCATAAGCTGAGTATCTATACAGTAGTCCCCCAACATTAATTGGCTCTGGGATGACAATTGTATCTTGAAACCATTGTATGTTGAAACCTTAATTCTCTGGAAAACTGCTAATTAGTTCAGAATCCCCAAAATATGACTCAACATAATGCAAAATAAAGACTAAAGAAAATGAAGCAGAATCCAGATTAAGCAAGTTCTTACATATAACAGGCAGAAAAAGCTGCTGGAAGCTGGAAATTACTTTTTAGGATGAGGACAGGAGCTTTTTTCAGTCATGTAATTTATACACAATGTACCTGAAAAAAATGAAAATGGGGCTCTCACCTGGTGCCTAAAGGAGCCGTTCATACATGCAAAGAGCATTAAAGGACAGGAAGTATCACGCTGTACTCTAGGGAGGCGTTACTAGACCACCAATCACTGCATGCACTTTACTAATACAGAGGTTTTACAATTAAAATGTTCATGATAGTTGGTTGACTCTTCCAGTCAGGGTTGCCAATAGGGCAGTATGGGTAGTACTCCTGTCAGGGGCCCTAATCAAAAAGGGGCCAACTGATATGTTAAAAAATAGGAAGTAGTAATGGGTGGGGGAACCATTTGATTTGGCTGTATGGGGCCCTAAAAGGTTAATAGATGATTGATGGCAGGCCTGCTTCCAGTCACATGTGCTGCAGATCGGAGGTGTCTGTGACATTGCATGGTGAGTCTGGTTTCAAGATACAATGTCAGAGGGAAGACCATTGTATAGGAAAAATATTGTATCCTGGGGCCACTTGAGGAATCACTGTATAACATGAACTACTGTATTACTCCTCCTGTGGACAGTAGGATTGGCATAGAAATATTCCATGCTCTATTCCACTTATGGTACATTCATAAAGTTGATTTGGATGCTGATTCTGGCACGGATTCAGCACCGAGTTCGCCTTAGAATCAGCGGCCAATTTGCCTGCAATCTGCCTTACATCCTTTGTAATGGAATATCAGCGTCGCTGTTCATAGGATGCTGATTTTCCTCGGCTCCAATTTCTTTTCAGCACTGAAAATGTTCAATTCAGTGTTAGCTCTTAAGGCAGATTCCGCACTAAATCCTCAACTCATGTTTTTAGGACTATAGGAGGCTGAAAATCAGCGGCAAATCCTACTCTGAAATCCACATTGACAGGCATAAATTCCAACAAAGGATTCAACATTGATTCAGCAGTGACATTGACAGTGCTCAAAATCAGCCATGTGAACGTAACCTAAAGTAAGGGTGCGTCCACACAGTAGTGACAAAATACCGGTTGGATTTTGTCTTAAGAATCCAGCCGGTATCTTGTCATCTTTTGCATGGTTTTAGGGGACAGTTCCGTCCATGGTTTGCCTATTCGCCCATCCCCCTCAACCATTGAAATGCACATCTTCCATCCAAAAACTGGCCGGAAGATTGAACTTGTCCACAGTTTTTTGGAACACTGGTGGTGTAAAAAATGCCCAGCAGAAAATCCATTCAGTGTGGACTGCTGAACGGATGTTCTTTGAAAGTCTATGTGGAATGTTGTCCGTTTTAGGACGGTTTTCGAATCCAAAGACTGTCTGAAAATCCGTCCAAAAACCCTGCCATGTGGACAGACCCCAACTTTGCAAGTTTTCCCACCTAGAGAGAATGGAGGGAACAAAAATTCAATGTCCTCAAAAAAATCCCCCAAAGAATCTCATGTCCTCATCATAGGAAAAAAATTCCTCCCCAACTCCAAATCTGGTGATCAGAATAAGCTTAAAAGGGTTGTCTCACTACATGGATTGCTTTTTATGTAAAAGATCTCGCAAAACCAAGTCACTTTGCAATATATGTCCATTAACAGTGTCCTTCCTATTCCTAGTTATCACCTCTTGTATGGGCTGCATCAGCTCCTCAGGCCAACCTCTCCTGATAGACTGCGAGCGCTGGTCGCTATAGCTACAGACCTGGCAACCTCAGCAGCTCATCACTGCAGGCCACTAGTAGCCAGTAAAGTCAGCAAAACCCCCTGAATTCAAATATGAAACTGAGAAACAGAACTGAGGTAAGATGAATCGATGGAGTGAGACAACCCCTTTAAGAATGCTATATTTAGGAGCTAAGGCCTGTGCCCTGACACAAATTAGACGATGAACAAAAGGCAGTTCAATATAAAACCGGAAGACAGTTCACAGTCAAGTCCCATTATGCAGCACGGACAGCAACTACATTGGCTGGGAGTGACAGACTGTGGTTGGTTCAATAAGGTCCTGAGAGTGGCACGTGGTGCTCTGCAGTTTCCATGCAATGGTTATATTTGTCCACTCATGAAACACTTTCACCACAGAAACACGGGAACAGTTCACAAACTGCACAGTTTCAAAACTACCGCCCTTGGCCTAAAAAACAATAACTATACATTTTTGCAAGATATGGTACAATATAGCAACTAGTGATGGACAAGGACTACAGATGCTTCAGTGGTATGGGACCCTGAAATTATTTGTGGCAGCTCTGAGCCTGTGTTCCACAGGAATTGCAGACTGCCAGGTTTACCAATGATGTTGTCGCTTGTTTTATAACTGTGGCAAAACCATTGTTCCCATCAGTCACTTTACTTTAGGTACCTTCTTTTGGATTTGAAAGCTGGTTGTGTGAAAGCCCTGTCATCAGCCCAAATGACTTTCTCACATAGAGTTTGCAATAAGGCCTACAAATGGCTTGCTTGGCACCATTATAGATAAAATATGGCAGTAGTATAAAGGCCTGGACTGGCAATCTCCCATACCAGGTGCGCCGCCAGATTCCAGGCCACTGCAGCAGGCACAGACATGCGGTGTATCCTTTGGTGGTCTTGAGCTCTGATGCTAATTCTCAACTGTATGAATGTCCTCAGGACACGCATACAGTTGAAAACTATAGCGCAGCATTAAGCTGATGGCTACCTGACCTTCCAACTACTCCTGTGGTATCCAGGCCAGCCCTGTGACCTACATGAGTTTATACATGCCTACCTATTGGAGGCCTATATATTTACCTACCTACTGTAGGGCTATATACCTACCCACTGAGGTTCATATATAATTTCCTACCTATTTGGTGGGCTTATATACCCACCTACCTACTGAGGGTATACCTACCTACCTCCTGGACAGCATATGTACCTACCTTACAATTGGAAGGCATACATACCTACCTACTGAGGGGAGCAATATACCTACCTATCTACTGAGGGGGCCTACACAGCTACCTACCTAATGGTGGTCTTTACACATACCTACTATGGGGCCTATTTACCTACCTACCTATTGGGTGGCCTATAAACCTTCATAACTACTGGGGGGCCACCTATCTACTTACCTACTAGTGGCCTATATACCTACCTACTTACTGAGGAGGTCTATATACCTATATGCTTACCTAACTAATGAGGGGTCTTATACCATACGTACATACCAGTGTGCCTTTATTCCAACCAACCTAATGGGGAGGCTATAAACCTTCGTACCTTATGAGGGACCTATGTACCTACCTATTTGGGACTTATATACTTACATAATGGGGGTCTGTATACCTACCAAAATACTAGGGAAGTATATGTATACCTACCTAATGGGGACCTACTGTATATACCTACCCAATGGGGGGCCTGCGTGGTGCCAGAAGAGATTGCCAGCACCTGTGGGTGGCCCTGGAATATTATGTCTGATGGACGCCCCAAATTGCACTGTGCCATATACTGTGGCAGAAGTGTAGAACTGGATAGTCATTAGAAAGAGATCCCTTGTAAGAGGTCTGATTGTAGAACTCAAAGAAAACTAAAGACACCGTGTCAGAGAGATCCCCTTCCCAGGAGGTATCAGTGTATAGGGACTGCCAGGCACAGGTGCCAACTTTCAATAGGTACCATGTCATTTTTCATGAACAGACTGTGCGGTATTCCTCAAAAACCACAGCTCTACCCCTGATATTACAAGGAAAGGTTCTTTATTTTAAGCATGTCAAAGAGAATGTTACATGTTAATTCTGTGACTACCAAGTGTTTGTATCTCTCTATAAAACAAGCACAAAAAAATAAGTTTGTGTATCAGTCGGGTCCACAGCCCAATGCTGGGACAAGGTAATTTGGTGCCTTAGGCAAATAAGGAATTTAGCATACCTCCAGCTCCATGGAGAATTCAGCCTGCTCCATAACTACCCTTGCCTGTCTGGCACTAGGTGGCACCTTAGACAGACACCTACCTCTTCCTATCTGTCATACTGGCCATGCTGCAGCAGGTATTTAAAGTATAAGAGTTTGCTATTCTAGCCCCTAATGTGGCATGTAGCCAGATGCAGGAGGATTACCTAACCCCTGAGATCCTTACTCTGCCATCTACACGTAAAATAACAAGATTCCAAGTATACAATAAATATTTATTTGAAATTACAATTTTTGATGAGTGAATACATAAGGTGTTGACTCGCTCTTTACTTATGCTGCAAAAAAATGTTCTCCAAACATGCTACCTTCACAAGGTGCATTAGCTCCTTATTTACATCAACGTATCTTTCTAAGATACAATGTAGCTACACTCATTAAAAGCATCTACAATTTCAACGTGCTTAAATAATGTATTACATATAGAACTGGAATGTAGAAGAAAGTAAAAGAAGCCATTGGTAAGACATATAGTATTGTACTTCACAAAATCACAAATGACTCATGATTCTAATTAGGGACAACAGAATTACCACTATAGAAAAGGCAGACACTTCAATGTTATTTTTGGCCTTGCAGAGTCCTCTAGTGGATATTCTTAATAGTGCTAGAGTCTACATTACATGGAGATTCCTATCATTTGTTGACTCTTTCGACGTCGCGATTAAGACAAACCTAAGTGTTACCTGTTCAGTTGAATCTCAGTTTTTACACAGGGTGCAGCAACAGAGTGTGGCCTGTATTCTAACAATGTTGCCCTCTGCTAAGGAGAATCATGTCAATGTTAATATCTGAGCAAGAAATGGGGCAAGGATGCTTTCACGTAGTCTATCTCTGCCAGTTAGCACATAGCCTGCCTGCACCCTTGCTATACTCTTTGCTGATTGGCTGAGAATTTTCACACAGAAATATAAAAAAAAAGATTGACATGGAAAGCAACATTGGCTCTAAGCAGCCGCACTGAACTGCTAGTATAGAATACATGCCCTTGTTCTCTACTGAAATCTTAAGAAATGACATCGCTATGCCCAAAATAACAAATGATTTTGTTATTGTCCAAATATAACAAATTGCGGAACTGTCCTCCAAGTATTACTTATGATAAGAATATTCTTCAAGTAGAAGAAATGACATCACTGTGAAGTGAAAATATGACATTACTATTCTACAAATAAAAGATGACACTACTAGTTACAAAATATAAGGATTTGTTATGCTGGACATTTTAATAGAGTATGCTATGACCAGCTATGAACTGCTGCAAAACTTTGAGTCCCAGCAAGCCCTACCAACTGCAGACTGTCAAAAATGCTGTCATAGTTTCCCAGCAGCTAAAGAGCCACCAGTTGGATAGCAAAGCTTAGGTATCTCCTGAAGCCCATTTTAGGAAATCATTGTCCGCCCTGTGAAATAACAATTCCGAAGCATCTTCTCGTATAAATCTGTGTTGTGCTGTTCTACTGTTATTCCTCTTACAAATCTATTACAGAATCAGCCAGCTGGGTGTTACCATTCACTCCACACACTGACTCTGCTAGCACTGATTGGACAATGTCATGGTGCAGGGACACCCCCCCCCCCAATTGGTAACACCTATCTGACAGATTGGTAATGAACTTCTAGAAGAAATAACAGGGGAACAGCACAAGAGAAGATGCTCCAGAATTGTTATTTCACAGGAAGCACAAGTATTTAGTAAAACAGACATGTCAGGAGCAGCTACAGGTTTTCTTTAAGAGTCTGAGTTCTACAGCAACCATCCAAATGGGACTCTACTTTGGATCCTACAGAGGAGAAAAGTTAAACTTTACCCCAAGTAGCACTGAAGTTAGAAAAACTCTTACACATGTCCCTATTTCCAATTAAGAAGGTGGGTAAACTATCCCTCTCTGAGGTCACCTATCAGGGACAGATATTGTTGTACTTGCAATGTCCTCATGCTGTGTATTTAGTAGGTAATACAATACATGTTCATAGTCTTAGGGGTACTTTATGTGCTTTACTGGAGTAGTGGATACATTGTGTAGGGTCATTTAGACATGTTCCTCTATGGTACATACAGCTTAGAAGTCTATTCAAGTGAGTACAGGTTTGGGAGAATTCCTCCCAAGTGTCCCTCTTTTGGAGAGACAGTCCCTACTTTTGGCTCAAACCGCTCCTTGCTCATTAAATATCCCTTTTTTGTTCATTAAATTCATATACTGCTTCAGAAAGTGTCTGGATAGTTTCTAATTGTATTGTATGTTAGACTTTTAGACAGTCACAATCTAATCCAATCTTGTACTGTAAATTTCTGTATTCAAATATTTTTTTGTTGCAGTGTGTACAACATGTATATAAATGCACGAAAAATGGGTCTTTTATACAAGGCAAATAATAAGTCTCACTCTATGACCATCCAAAAAGTTAAGAGGTATGGGAAAGGGTATAATAATCAGCCTAAGCTTGATCCCTCATTGCAATATATAAAGTCAGTGTGAAAACAAGCGAATTGTAAAAACTATAGGGTAAATTGAGCTGGTTTTCTACAGCGTATCAGAGGCGAGTCTTCATTGCATCACCCCATTGTGCTGTGGAAAACCTAGCGCAGGAAATGGGCTAAATTTAATCCTGCCATCGTCCTTACTGATTCACATGCATTATGCTAAGTCATTTCCCATCTGGGAACAGAGTCTAGTACAGTATGTAGCTGAGATCATTACAGTGTACAAAATTATACTAAATAATTCAGCTCCAGGCTCCATTTTTACTACAGCGGTAGAGTCGTTGCTTCAAAATAAAACTAAATAAACAGGTAAAGGTTGACAAGGAAAATACAATGTGGATTCTAGATCTCGATGGAAGGATTAGAAAAAAAGAAATGAAAATCATAAAACAAAATGAAGAATGGGGAAGCACTGATCCCACATGGAACCAAAAAATCCAGGATTTATGGGAAATTAACAACATTTAATTTGGGACCTAGTATCAGGAGGGTGGATTACAGAGGCAATTGGTTATTATTGTCAACAAAGCCATGAATTAGCAGTGGCTAAAGACTGGACATGTTATTAATTGGCCTCAGAAGTGGGTAATAAGATGAATGTTTCGTACCTGTTTGCCCTCGGGAGTTAAGGCTTGAGGCTGACAACATCTTACAGCACACCATTAAGACATAGGCCAAGATGAGCCAGTGAGTCAGAAGCATTGAATTGGCATTGAATCTCATCCTAGAGGCAAAAAGGGAGTTAAGGAATAAGGTTATAATACAGTCAATAAGTACCGCAGAGGAGGGGAGCACACATATATCAAGATTGTTGTTCTTAATTGAAACAAAGATGTAACCATTAATCAAGGGACACCACGCAAAATTCATTATTCGTCAATTATGGCAGAACATGGTTAGCTATACATGTATTTTAACATACATATTTATTTATTTATTCATACACACACTTATGTGGACACACAAATATATAAATACAAATACATGCAAACATCTATACATATACAAAAGAGACCATGCATATACAGTATACACACATGCATCAATACATACAAACATACATATGTAGTGTACACACAAATATATACATACATAAAACATAGAAAATATAAAAAAAGGTGTGTGTGTTGTTTATATATATATATATATAATATATTATATTATATATATATATATTACATTTAAATTATATAAAAAAAATATATATATATATATAATATTATATATATATATATATATATATATATATATATATATACTCACATACATAAACTGTACATACAAATACACAGTGTTGGACTGGGATGCCTAAGGTCCAGCAGTGAAATTTCATTCTGGGAGTCCACCTGTGGAGTTGATTCTGCGGGAACACCTTACAACTACTGTACATGCCTGTACTGTACATTTTTGTCTTTTTTTTCTCTGTCTTTCTGCCTCTCCCAAATAAGAATATATTTATTTTAAAAGAAACTCCAGATCTACCTCCCAAGTGTCCCTATTTTGGAGGGACAGTCCCTATTTTTAACCCTTTTCCCTCTTAGCTCTATAATTATCCCTCTTTTCATCTGGGAAATAGATTTGTCTCAAACTGACTTTCTTGCTATATAAAGTATCTGATTGCTTCTTCGCTGTATATTACATAACAACTTACTTTCTATTTCATTATTGGATACAATGCAATCCTGAAAATGTGTTCCTTTTTTGCTATCTAAAAGTTGGCATGTGTGTGTTTGGGTGTGGTTAGAGGCGTGTCTTGTGTGATATCATGTCTTTGGGCGTGGTTAGAGGTGTGGCCTGATATGTCCCTGTTTGTAATCTCTAAAAGTTGGGAGCTATGTATTAATGACATGTGGTGCTCTCCAGTTTCCACGTCATTTATTCACAGTAGTGTTCTTTGGTCACTGATAATATACTATTACCATAAAAACTGGGAACTGTTTCCAAACTGTGCAGTTTCAGAAATGCTTCCACCCTTGTCCCAAAAGCCAGCAATCTTCCAATCTTGCAGCTGTGATAAATCAGCTCTTTTATCTACGACAGTAACGAGGGATATGTGTGCAGTCAGCCTATCACACACCAAGCCAGCTTACAACACATGACTTCCTTCATTGACTACATGTTGCTGCCATTAAAAGCAGGGAGTGGTCATAATAATGTGACTGAATGTGTTATACTGTGAGTCCTACTAGAAACCGTCTGGGCTTTATGTACAGAAACTGTCTGGCAGTAAGACCATAGAAACCAATCAGACCTCAGCTTTCATTTCTGAAAAAATAATAGCTGAGCTTGGATTGGTTGCTATGGGCAATAAAGACAGTCTAAGGGCTCGTTCACACAGCTTATTCTGGGACGGATTTCAGCCGTACTGCGCGCCGTATTTGCGCTCCAATACGGCTGAAATCCGTCCCAGGCATTACGGTAATCCACAGTTCTCATAGAGAACTATGGACTCCGTCTCCTCTCCTCGCTCAGTGAATACGCCGAGAAGGGAGAAAGTGACATGCACATTATTTACGGCATGTACGCGCTGTGAATAATGAAGGTCTATGGGGCCAGCGAGCTGCCGGTCCCCCCGTCCCGGTGCACGGCAGCCGGCGTAATTGCGGGCAAAATCCGTCCCGCAATTACGTCGGCAATAAGCCGTGTAACCCGGGCCTTAGGGTATGTTCACATGGCGTGTTGAGTCCGTGTGAACATACACTTTAAAATACCCGTTTGGATCCCTCTGTCGGACCCCAAACGGACCCAAACATGTATCTAATAATGAGCAATGTGATTTACATTGCTTTTAATATGAAACACGCATCGGCGTTCATATGAGTGATCGTCGGTGCGCGTCTCACTGCGTCTTTTGGATCTGTTCCAAGAATTGACATGTCAATTTTTGGTCTGAAAGACGCAGCAGGAGCCCTATTTTAAACTATAGGGTGCGATCCTGCTGCATCCAACACGCATCCAAACATGTACAGTATCTGCGTGTTGGATCCGTTTTGGATCCGATCCATGCTGCGTTTTTGGATGTGATTTTCGGATCCAACACGGATCCAAAATCAGATCCAAAAACGCTGTGTGAACGGCCCCTTGCTGTTACAGTTTTTCATACATAAGGCCCTCTGTGTGGCAGTTTCAGTATGCAGGATCTATATCATACATGCCAACTCTCCCGTTTTTGGCGGGGGGTCCCGCTATTTGGGGTCCCCTCCCGCCCTGCCGGGGGAGTTGGCATTCCTCCCGCCGCCAGCAGGCAGCGGGGGTCCTTTAAATGGCCGCGGCGACAGAGTAGCGCTAGTGCGCTACTCTGGCGCCGCCGGGCGCCTCCTACAGGCGGGTGAAGCGGCCGCTGCGCCCGCTTCACCTGCCCGGAGTCTCGCTGTGCAGGGAGGAGGCAGGAGGGATCGCTCCCTCCTCCCCCCTGTATGTACGGCGCCGGTGTGTGCGCCGCACATACAGGTCAGCGCGCAGGGGAAGTGACGCGCGGCTGCAGGGGAGTGACGCGCGGCTGCACTCACTCCCCTGCGACGCTGAGGAGATCGTCCGGAGCGGGCCGCGCTGCAGGAGCCTGGTGAGGTAAGTGGATTTTATTATTTTATTTTTATTAACTACATGGGGGGGCTCTGCCTGACACCAATGTGGGCACTACCTGGCAACAGAGGGGGTACTACCTGAAAACAATGGGGGCACTACCTGGCAACAGAGGGGGCATCTACCTGGCAACAGAGGGGGTACTACCTGGGGAACAGAGGGGCAACTACCTGGCAACAGAGGGGGCATCTACCTGCAACAATGGGGGCATCTACCTGGCCACAGAGGGGGCATCTACCTGGCAACAATGGGGGCATCTACCTGGCAACAGAGGGGACATCTACCTGGCAACAATGGGGGCATCTACCTGGCAACAGAGGGGACATCTACCTGGCAACAATGGGGGCATCTACCTGGCAACAGAGGGGACATCTACCTGGCAACAGAGGGGGCACTACCTGGCAACAGAGGGGGCAACTACCTGGCAACAATGGGGGCATCTACCTGGCAACAGAGGGGACATCTACCTGGCAACAGAGGGGGCATCTACCTGGCAACAATGGGGCATCTACCTGGCAACAATGGGGCACTACCTGGCAACAGAGGGGGCACTACCTGGATAACATAGGGGGCAACTACCTGGCAACAGAGGGGACATCTACCTGGCAACAGAGGGGCACTACCTGGCAACAGAGGGGACATCTACCTGGCAACAGAGGGGACATCTACCTAGCAACAATGGGGGCACTACCTGGCAACAATGGGGGCACTACCTGGCTAACATAGGGGGCAACTACCTGGCAACAGAGGGGACATCTACCTGGCAACAGAGGGGGCACTACCTGGCAACAGAGGGGACATCTACCTGGCAACAGAGGGGGCACTACCTGGCAACAATGGGGGCACTACCTGGCAACAGAGGGGACATCTACCTGGCAACAGAGGGGGCACTACCTGGCAACGCGGGGGCACTACCTGGCTAACATAGGGGGGCAACTACCTGGCAACAGAGGGGACATCTACCTGGCAACAGAGGGGGCACTACCTGGCAACAATGGGGGCACTACCTGGCAACAGAGGGGACATCTACCTGGCAACAGAGGGGACATCTACCTGGCAACAGAGGGGGCACTACCTGGCAACAGAGGGGACATCTACCTGGCAACAGAGGGGACATCTACCTGGCAACAGAGGGGGCATCACCTGGCAACAGAGGGGGCATCTACCTGGCAACAGAGGGGGCACTACCTGGCAACAATGAGGGCACTATCTGGCAACAGAGGGGACATCTACCTGGCAACAGAGGGGACATCTACCTGGCAACAGAGGGGGCACTACCTGGCCACAGAGGGGACATCTACCTGGCAACAGAGGGGGCATCTACCTGGCAACAGAGGGGGCATCACCTGGCAACAGAGGGAGCATCTACCTGGCAACAGAGGAGGCACTAACTACCTGGCAACAGAGGGGGCACTACCTGGCAACAATGGGGGCACTACCTGGCTAACATAGGGGCAACTACCTGGCAACAGAGGGGACATCTACCTGGCAACAGAGGGGGCACTACCTGGCAACAGAGGGGACATCTACCTGGCAACAGAGGGGACAACTACCTGGCAACAGAGGTGGCAACAACCTGGCAACATAGGGGACAACTACGGGGTAAAAGAGGAGGCATCTACCTGGCTACAGAGGGGGCATCACCTGGCAACAGAGGGAGCATCTACCTGGCAACAGAGGGGGCACTAACTACCTGGCAACAGAGGGGGCACTACCTGGCAACAATGGGGGCACTACCTGGCTACAGAGGGGGCACTACCTGGCTACAGAGGGGCATCTACCTGGCTACAGAGGGGGCACTACCTGGCAACAATGGGGGCACTACCTGGCAACAATGGGGGCATCTACCTGGCAACAGAGGGGGCAGCACCTGGCAACAGAGGGAGCATCTACCTGGCAACAGAGGGAGCATCTACCTGGCAACAATGGGGGCACTACCTGGCTACAGAGGGGGCATCACCTGGCAACAGAGGGGGCATCTACCTGGCAACAGAGGGGGCATCTACCTGCAACAGAGGGGGCAAACTACCTGGCAACAATGGGGGCACTACCTGGCAAACAATGGGGCACTACCTGGCAACAATGGGGGCACCTACCTGGCTAACAAAGGGGGGCACCTACCTGGCTACAGAGGGGGCATCTACTTGGCTACAAGGGGGCATCTACCTGCCTGTAAGGGGCACTACCTGCTTATGGGGGGTTACTACCTGGCAATAAGGGCATCTACCTGGCTTTCTTCCAAAGCCGTGATGCAGTTAGGTGGAGTGGTTGTGGCTTTTTGAAGGGGCGTGGCATACCGACAAGATGGGCGTGTCCATGCAAATTTTTGCCGCGGCGCGCTACGCGCGACGCCCACTAGAGTCTCCTGCTTTTTCATTTTCAAAAGTTGGCAACTATGATCTATATAAGACAAACTAAAGTGTTTTTAAGGTTTTATGCAAATTCTATGATTAAGGGCATTGTTGCCTGAAACGTGTAAGCAATTGCTACTGCCTATGCACTGTTGCTTTTAACCTATGGGATAAACACTGTATTTTATGAGAATGGTTGGATTCATCTTCATTTCCTATTGAAGTTCCTGTTGATGCTCACAACTTTCCATGCATCCCCAAGATCTGTGAGCTGGCTATGCTGTTTCTATATACTTTATGCAAACAAAGTCTAATGGATTTATAAAGAAAAATTCTGCTACTTTATAATATGCTTAGGGGCCGTTCACACTGCACAGGACAAATACTGGTCGGTTTATCCGACCGATATTTGTCCTGTTTTTGTGCCGTGCACACGGCCGCCAGGGGGGGGAGCGGCTTTTCTCCACGGTTTGCAGAGAAAAGCCCTCCCCCTTCACATAGGCATGTTCATATTCCGTCCGAAAACCATACAGAAGAATGAACATGTTCAATGTTTTTCGGAAAGCTGGGGGTCTGAAAAACCGCCGGGCGGAGAATCCGTGCAGTGGGGGCCGCTGCACGGATTTTCCGTTAAGGTCCATGTAAACGTTTTTCAGCCAGTTTGAGCTGGTTTTCAAAACCGAGAACCGGCTGAAAAACCTGCCATGGAGACATGGCCTTAGTCTTTTACTTCCTTATTTTGTCTCTGGCTGCTGTCAGTATATATAAACAATATTAGTTATCATTCAGGGTCTGAAATCCCAGCTTGATCAAGTCCTGCACATTCACTGACACCTAGCAAAGTGGAATACAACAAGGAACCAAAGCAAAAGTACATATGTTGATATCAGTTTTTACGCAAAATTGAAATCTCCCAAAAACTGAACACCCCCTTTAAAATAATTAGGTATTTGACAACCGTTTTTATGGAGACATTTTACCGGCCTCCCTGGTCTATATTCAGCAGCACAGTAATATCAAATGTTACCCTACAGTGAATAGAAAGAAATTTCTTAAAATCACATCAGATTGCGGCACTCCCATTGTCACTTACGAGGATCCACCACGGCCTCCTCCTCCCTTAACAAATCTGCAGCGGCAGAATGATCTTACCTTAGGGGCTTTGCAAGAATTTTATTCCAGTCAAACACAATTATTTCTGTATCTGCTTCAAACTTGCTCCAAAATCCCATTTGCAACAACAGGTAACAAGTTCTGTATTTCATAAAATGTCTTCCCCCATAAGAGACCTATAGAAGAAAACAGAACAGACGTCAATTAGAGGATTAAATTGTGGTGTTTACCAAGGGTTCTTTTCCAATGTAATTGTTTCAAATTATACTCTGTTAAAAACCAGTAGATAAACTTCCCATCACACATGACAGCCTTAGATAGATGTACATACGCTCTGCAAACTAAACTGCAACACCAAGAAGGACAAGGCCTAGGGAGCTTTCATACAGTGCGGTTTTACTGCACAGCAATTATACTGCCTTTATTACCAGCAAGCTTCTTTTACTTAGCTAAACAGTTTGGAAAGTGAATAATCAATTAGTGTGCTTGTAATCCACAAGACTTCAAACCCAGTAATTGATTATTTATTTGAAACACCTTTCTGAGCAATTTACAACTGAAAGAAGCTTGCTGGTAATAAAGGCCGTTTAATTGCAGTGCAGTTAAAGGGGTTTTGCCATAATCTCATTTCATACCTCTTCAGCTCTGTGTGCTCAGAAGGAGGCGTGTGTGATTTGTTTGAATTGCATATCATGTGACCCTGTAGGATGACATCACCAGGCCTTTCCTCTCTGTAGTCAAATAAAGGTCTGTTTATGTAAAGAGAGGTAAAGCTTTTGCCTCCAGGCACAAGGGTCCTAGGTTCAAATCCCTGCAGGAACCAAGCTGTGGGGTTTTTTTCTCTTTATCAATGCACAAACGTGATTGAAGTTTCTTTTTTACTTATTTGCACTGTTTGACTAATTATTAAGGAGTGCAGAGGACGGGAGTACAATGACAGCACATGGGGTTTAAACACTCAGTAGCTGCTTGAGAGGAGAAGTGATGTCTGACCAGGAGCTCTCAGCTCTGGTCGTATCCCCTGGAGACGAGCTGTAAACAATGGATCACTAAAGGAGGAGCTAAAACAAAAACAGTACAGAATTTGTAATAATAATGAAAGGTGAAAATGTTATTTCATTTGCAAGCTTCCCACGTCAATTTTACTTTGTGGCAAAACCCCTTTAAAACTGCCCCAAAACCAGATGTTCTGGACAGATCACCTTTTCAAGCTCCTGGCTCCAATTTGTGACACGTGGAGGTTAAAAAAAGCCACACTGAAAGCTAAGCATTTTTAGCTGTATAAAACCTCAAAAATCAGATCAAGTGGTGTGGGATGATCTGCTATGGCCTTCCTTTGACTTCCCAGT
>JAODAL010036368.1:0-41771 GCA_025379985.1 Phyllomedusa bahiana
AGCTGTGTTTGGGCCCAAACCCTGGGGCACTGGGTTGATTCCTTCATTTCAGAGACGAGCCAGTTAAAAATTTCAGCACCGTTGGGAGATGACCTTTAAAAAAACTTTTCCCGCGTGAGTTGAAATCCGCCCCCTTTTCGGGGCCCCCCAAAAAAATTTGAGCCGGGGGCCGGGTTGTGGGTGTCCTTTAACCCCCTTTTGTTTCTTTGGCTTGGCCCCGGTTTTTGGGTCGGAGCTGGTTTCTTTCGGCACTGTTATTTGGGGATAGCACAGGCCCGGACCCATCTTGCGCCCAAATTTGGGCCCTTGTAGAGTAATTGCAAAAGCCCCGGATGTTTCCAAAAATCCCGGAAACCCGGACTTTTAAAGGGCAACCCAAAAAACCCCCCCCACCCGGGTCCTTAAAGTTTGGTGGGCCCGCATTATAACCCTTCCCCCTTTTGGGGGTTTGGGGGTTCAGGTAAAGGGGAAATAATTAGCAAACCCCCATCCAAATTTTAGCCGTTGTCTTCCCAAGGAAAAAGGAAAAAAACATTAGGGAATTTTAAGGGAAACCCCAAAAACAAACCAAAAAATGTGGCCCAAAAACCCAAACCCCCCTCATTTCAAAACCCCGTATAAAGGGCCAATAAAGCCAAAATTGGCCCGTTTTTCATTGCTGGGTATCCCAATGGGTGTTCTCCAAAATGAAGGAATCATGAGTGGGGTCCCCGGAAAATTTGGCTACCACGTCTGTGATCAGTCCCTTTATGGGTTGGGTTTTTTCATTTGGAAAATTAAAAGGAAAAGGGGAAACCTTTCCTGTTTTTTCCCGGAAAAATAAATCGGGAATCGGAGGGGGAATCAATCAGATATTTTTTGCAGTTTGACTAAACCCCAATGGAAAGTTTGGAAAGCGGTTGCTGGTAAAAGGCGGGTTTTCACTGGGTTTTTGTTTTTTTTTCGCCTGGTATGGGGAAAAGTGGATTTATCGCCGAAAAAAAGGGCACCCCTGTTTAAACGAAAAACTTTGGGGTATAATCCAAAATAAAAGGGGATGGGGTCTTTCCAAAATGGGGCTGCCCCCCAAAGGGGAAAGACCCCCCATGCCAGGTTGGGACAAAAAAACTCACAATTTTGGGGCATGGGTGGGATCGCCTGGGAAATTTTTTTTGCTTTGGGTGGGGCCCACAAATGGTGCCCCGCTTGTCAAATTTGCTCCTGGGTTTGCCCGCCGGTTTTGCCGAAAATTTTGCGGTTTGATCTACTTCTGGCATGTGGGTCAACCTGAAACGGGTCCGGAACGTTCTGGGCCGGCGCCCGGGGCCTGGGTGGGTGGCTGCCAGGTTCATCCAAGAGGACAGCCACAACCGCGGCTATTGTCCCGATCTCCTGTCCAAAATCATAAAAAACCCGTGTTACTTGGGCCCCCAAAATTCATCTGGAGTAGTTACTTATCCATGAGTGTTGGCCAAGTAAAGGGAGAAATGTAGCTCGGGGTCACAAAAAGTAAGTAAATTTTTGGAGCCATTTACACCGTTTTCACTCTTGGAAGCATATTAAATTTGGGTGGGAAATACATTAATTAAATTCTGGAAGAAATTCTCTTTGGTCCCCAAAAACCACCCAATCAAATAGGAGGACAGTGACCCCTTAAAACCCTATGGAAAAGTAATGGAAATCAAAATCGGGAGGCGGGACAGTTCCAAATACAGTAAAAGGCAAAAAAAGGCTGTTTTGGGTTGAATTGCAGGGGCTTGGCTATCTGGGCCCAAAATCCGAAAAAGGAGCAAACATGACCCCATTCTAACCATGGAGAAGTATTACCAATCAAAATCTGGGGCGGGACAGTTAAAAATACAAAAAAAAGCTGAAAAGACTGATGGTTGAGCTAGCGGGGGCTTGGGGCTTTTTCCACCCCAATCAGAGAGCGAGCTACTTCTCCCATTTAGTCTAGGGAAAGAGATGGGCGCAATCCCCAAATTCTCGGCGCTGGGCCGTCGGCATGGGTATGATCCAAGAAACTTTTGGATAAAGTCTCAAAAAATTCCGGAAAAAACAGCTAAATTTTATAGAAACAAAATCTTTTAAATCCCGAACAATTTTGTCGTGAGACCGAGCTACATAAGGAAATTTGTGATATGGGAAAATTGCCGGAAAATACAGTAATTCAAATTGTTTAAGCCCCCTTTCATTGGTTTTTAAAACCGCTAATAGAATAGGAGCGCAGGGCCCCTTATATCCTATGGAGAAGTATGGGACCAATCAGAACAAAGGCGGGGGCGTTTAAAAAAAGTAAAAAGGGGAGAAAAGAGCCCTGATTTCTGAGTAGGGGGGGCTTGGCTATTCCCCGCCAATCACAGCGCAAGAAAATTTTCCCATTTAGTCTATGGAGAGATTTGGGGTATGCAAACTCGACACCAGCCGGGGCATGGAGTATGAACAAACAAAAAATTTTTAGTAAGTGTTTAAAAAAATTTTCGATAAACGCTGAAAAACCTTCTCTAAAAAAAATCAGTTAAATCCCGAAACAAGCGTTTGTTTGCCGAGACGGGCTATATCAGGGAATTTTATAGAGAGAATGCCGGAAGACAGTAATTCAAAATCTGTAAGCTTTTCATTGGTCGGCAGAAAAGCCCAAACAGAATAGGAAACGACGTGACCCATTATAACATGGAGAAGTATGGGCCAAAACAAAATCAAAGGCGGGACAGTTTCAAAAATACAGTAAAAAGGCAGACAAGAGTGATTGGTTTGAAGCCGGGGGCCCCCCAAAATTAAACACCAATCAGATGTAGTGCGTAGATTTTTAATGGAGAAAAAAAGGGCGCGATAGAAGGGGGCCCCCAAAAGTTATTACTGTCTATCGGAAATATTCTCGGACTGTGATTGGTTGGGGGAACAGGGGCTCGTCCAGCTTAGCCAATCAGCGTCTGCGCTACCTTCTCATAGAGTTCTATGGGGAAAAGCAAGGCAAAGTGAGCTCTTTTTTTGATTGGGGTAATTTTAAAAGGCGCGGTTATTTGGGCCAATGGGGGAGCGAGCGGGGCGCCCAATGGGTTTCAAAAGCAATGGTTAAAAAAATTTTAACAAAGGCCCCAAATCCAACGCCAAACTCTCGAAATTGTCCCCCTGTGTATCTAAAATAGCAATTAATATGGGGGGGTAGGCAAATCAAAGTCCACAAAAAAAAGAATGGGGTTTATCTTAAAAAAGTATAAACTTTATTGTAGATCCGTTTTAAAAAAACTTTAAAATTTCAAAATAAGTGTTTAGGGGAAGTAGAGGGGTATTTAAATAGTTGCGATGTCACCATGTTCAAAACGAGGAAGTCCGTAATTTTCTGCTCCCTCCGGGGCTATCTTAGGAGACGCCGTGAGACCGGGCACGCGCACGTTTCGGGGAGGCTCCCCCCCTTCTAAGCATGCGTCCCCAGAGCCCAAGTCGGCTTAATGGGACTAAATTTTAAACACATGTAAACTCTTAAAAGCAAAACTAAAAATAGAAAGTTTTTAAAAAAACGATATGTACAAGAACACCCCGGGCCTAAAATTTTTATTTAAGCCCCTTTGGAATCCCCAGTCCAAGCGGTGAATCCAAAAGGCTTCCCTTTTTAGCAATTTTTTCTTAACTGCCAGGGTTCCCCGGCAGTGCACTTGTTCAAGAACACACCAGCGCAATTCAGACAAGCCATGGCCATGACCTGCGAAGTGTCGAGCCACTGACGTTTCACCATAATTTTTCTTTTCCTCAACCATTTTGATATTATCATTCTTTTTGGAGATGAATTGTCTGATCATTGATTTATGGTCTGTTAATCGAGTTTTGATGTTCCTACTCGTCTGCCCCACATACACCTTTCCACAGGGGCATTTAAGCATGTACACGACCGCACAGGTATCGCATGTGTGGTGACCCCTTAATTTAATGGGAAAGCCTTTCATCGGATGATTAATTTGTTCACCTTTAATAATTGCTGTACAGTGCTGGCACTTGCGACATGCAAATGTACCGTTTTTTATAGGGGCAAAAGTAGTTTGTGTGGTGCCTCTTTTTTCTTTTTGGGGATTTTTTAAAATGTCAGCCGATATTAATTTCTGACCTAAGGTCTTCCCTTTTCGGTAAATCCAAAACGGATTTTCTTTAAACATATATACATATTTTGGGTCTGATTGTAAGATCTTCCAGTTTTTATTTACGACCCGCTTAATAAGACCAGCATGGCGATCGTAAGTAGACATAAATGGAAAGCCTTCATTCCTTTTTTTCTTTTTAGGTTTCAGCGTCTGTGGGCGGGGAGTGCATGAAACCTCTATTTCTATTTTTGTTATCTCCTCTTTTTTATATCCCCTTTCTTCAAATTTTCTGATGAGCTTCTTAGTATGGGCAAAATAGTCTCTATCATTAGCGCAAATACGTCTTGCGCGTATGAATTGGGACTGAATAATCCCTTTAAAAACCTGGGGGGCATGATGACTATCTCGATGGAGGAGGTTATTACAATCCGTCTCTTTTGAATACAAAGTGGTGACCAACATTCCTCCCTCTTTTTTTATTAAAACGTCCAAATATGGAATCTCATGCTGATCTTTTGAGATTGTAAATTTGATTAATGGGTGGATATTATTGATATACGTTGTGAAGTCCTCCAATTCTTGGTCGGAGCCCGACCAGAGGAGGAAAACGTCATCGACATATCTCAACCAACACATTGCATGATGAAAAAAAGTTGAAGTAAAAATACATTTCTTTGCAAGATGGCGCATAAAAATATTAGCGTAACTAGGCGCTACAGGAGACCCCATCGAGGTCCCCTGTAGTTGGAGGTAAAAAACCTCTCCAAAGCGAAAATAATTCCTTGTAAGAACAATGTCGAAAAGCTGCAACAAAAATGCAATGTGCTGGTTGGACAATGTAGGATTTTGACACAATACATCCCTTACCGCCTGCATCCCTTCATCGTACGGTATATTTGTAAAAAGGGATTTAATATCCAAAGTGTACATCAGTCTAACATTGGTGCAGTCAATAAGATCAATTTTTCTGAGGAATTGTCCTGTATCTTGCAGGATATTGGGATCCTCTCTGACGGTATCCTGTAAAAAAAGTCACCACTCTGTATTCAAAAGAGACGGATTGTAATAACCTCCTCCATCGAGATAGTCATCATGCCCCCCAGGTTTTTAAGGGGATTATTAAGTCCCAATTCATACGCGCAAGACGTATTTGCACTAATGATAGAGACTATTTTGCTCATACTAAGAAGCTCATCAGAAAATTTGAAGATAGGGGATATAAAAAAGAGGAAATAACAAAAATAGAAAGAGAGGTCTCATGTACCCCCCGCCCACAGACGCTGGAACCTAAAAAGAAAAAAAGGAAGAAAGGCTTTCCATTTATGTCTACTTACGATCACCATGCTGGTCTTATTAAGCGGGTCGTAAATAAAAACTGGAAGATCTTACAATCAGACCCAAAATATGGATATATGTTTAAAGAAAATCCGTTTTGGATTTACCGAAAAGGGAAGACCTTAGGTCAGAAATTAATATCGGCTGACATTTTAAAAAATCCCCAAAAAGAAAAAAGAGGAACCATACAAACTACTTTTGCCCCTATAAAAAACAGTACATTTGCATGTCGCAAGTGCCAGCACTGTGCGGCAATTATTAAAGGTGAACAAATTAACCATCCGATGAAAGGCTTTCCCAGTAAATTAAGGGGTCACCACACATGCGATACCTGTGCGGTTGTGTACATGCTTAAATGCCCCTGTGGAAAAGTGTATGTGGGGCAAACGAGTAGGAACATCAAAACTCGATTAACAGAACATTAATCAATGATCAGACTATTCATCTCCAAAAAGAATGATAATATCAAAATGGATGAGGAAAAGAAAAATTATGGTTAAACGTCAGTGGCTCGACACTTCGCAAGTCATGGCCATGGCTTGTCTGAATTGCGCTAGTGTATTCTAGAACAAGTGCACTGCCGAGAACCCTGGCAGCTTAAGAAATAATTGCTACAAAAGGAAGCCTTTTGGATTCACCGCTTGGATGCGGTGATTCCGAAGGGCTTAAATGAGATATTTAGTCTCCGGGTGTTCTTGTAGCATATCGTTGTTTTTAACTTTCTATTTTTAGTTTTGCTTTTAAGATGTTTACATGTTGTGACAGACTGGCTACATGTAGTTGCCTGTTGCTGCCACTAGGTGGAGATATTCCAGAGTGGTATATACAACATGCCACCAAGGATACCTGGCCTTGGTGGGATCAGAGCCAACTGTATGTTTTGTCAGCCGCTCTAAGTGGTTGGCAACTATATAGGATTAGTTTGGCTTTTCAGCCGTTCCTGGGTTGGCTCTTATTGGGAGTAGACAATGCGTTGGGTGGGCGTCTACTCCCCATGTTCCAGGTCACATTTTGGATAGGGCTCGGGAGTCCTATAAAAAGCCGGTCTTTCAGGTGTACGGGGGCGTGGTCTGCGACCTGGGAGTAGGGAGAAAGAGGAGCGGGAAGAGAGGCTCTTTGCCCCCCACAGAGACTTGGAGAGAAGTCTGACCCCAGTGTGGGAAAGTGTGTATGGTGCTCGGCGATAGGCCGAGGCCAATTGGTAGAGAGGGTGTTTCGACCGTATGTGTATTAAGTGGCCAGACGCCTGAGGTTTTGTTTTGATTTGTTATCCTGTGCCAAAATAAAGCTGGTTAAGGCCAGAGTTAAACCGAACCCTGCTGTCAGTGTGCCAATCCTTTTTAAAACCCAAGCGGCGATCCGGGAGCTAAAGAACCCCCAGGACGGGCCAGGAGGGCGTCCAGACGAAGCGGTTTGTCACATATGGTGGAGGATGCCGTGGGCATAATTGGCACTGACTAGACCTGGTTGGCACATTATACGTGGCACGTGCACAAAGGGGGTGCAGAGAAAAAAAAAAAAAGACAGTTTACATAGGACTGCTGCAGTTTACCTAGGACTGCTGGATGTTCGCTCTGGGTGAGCAAAGGTTTTTCTGAAGAGAGACACACCCGCAGCAGCTTTGGGTGTCTGAAGAGACTGCATCATGGGGGCAGGACATTTCCCATGGAGGACATCTTTGAGTTGGGGGCGCCGGATGACCACCCAGCCAGCAGGCCACAGTACCTTGACCGACCAAAGCCAAGTCCTCCTCCAAGGAAAATCCAAGCGGCACAACAAATCGCAGCAACCGAGAACCGCCACTGTCCAGCAGGGGGAAATGTGCTGGATGGGCCATAGAGCAAGATCTGCTCCTGAGGGTCCGGTGACCCTGAAGGCCAGAGGATGTGCTGCACGGATGCATTGGCTGCTGCTGGATGATCTCCCACTGTGGGTGGACATGGACTGCCGTCAAGACGTCTCCAGAGTGCACCCAGACATCGCACCGGGTAGAAGACTCGACCAGAAATGGGTAAGACTGTTCAAATGTACTTTGAGACCTTTTTGTGGGACTGTCGCCCATTGCAAAGAGGTGTGTGAGAACTTGCAGTCCGGTGTCTACTTGGCAAGACTTCCCACATTTTGGCCACTTGTGGGCAACCGCAAAGTTATCAGGTAAAGGAAGGGACTTTTCCTGGAATTGCCCCCTGAGGAGTATGCGGTGCCGATCCCTATACAGAAAAGAGTGCTGAGAGCAGCGGGACTGTGAACTATGAACACAGTGTCTCCCAGTCTGCATTACCTGTGGGGGATGGTGACTCTGTTAAAACTGTAGTAGGAATAATGTGCCATTTGAAAATGCTAATCAGAAAAAAAAATTTATCTATAGTTTGTCACAAAATCTGTGCAGGGGGAGGTTAGTGGCATCACAAAGCTCGCCCCAGCTACTGCACTGTGTGAACAATTAACTACTGGTGCTGCAGCTATTACAGGAGTAGAGCAAACAAGCTAAAGGTGTGCCCCTAGAGGTCATGATTAAACTGTGCTAGGAAATAGCAGAGAATTTGTGTTCTGGGGTACATGACAATATGGAGACAGGGGTTAACAGTACAGACTCAGGAGGAGCTAATGTTGTTGCCCCTAGCAATAAGGTGTCCTCTGCATCCCCTGCAGTGGAAACCCATGAATGTGAGTATGCTACAGCTGTATGCGGAGTGTCTGGAGGGCAGTTGACAAAAGTGTCTACCAGTGACCCCAGCAAACTCTGTGTACCTGATGGGAATTCTGCAAGTCGCAGGTAATGCGGGTCCAGGGATTGAAGGCACCAGTCGGTGTGACTGCTGTCGTTTCCAGAGAGGAGCCTTTATGTCTCAGTGTGCAGCTTGGAAGTTTTGAGAATGTTTTCTCTCCTACAATGTGTGTAGGAACTCGTTTTAATGAGGGTGTGTCCAGACTCTGGTGAGATGTATGCCTGCATGAATGAGACCTCAGATACTTGTGTAGAGAAAATGTGTGCTGAGACTTTTAGTTCTACGGATTTCACTTGCCTCAATGGTAGCTGTATTGCCAGTAGCTTTTTCTGCCATGGTCACAAAGACTGCAGTGATGAAAGGAGTGAGCTGCTAGACACCACAGAGGAGGGTGTAGGCTTGAATCCTTGTGAGAGGCAGGTGAGCGGGTTTAAATCCCCAGATGGTAAAGAAGTGCCTGGTTCTGAGGCAGCTGATGAATTTTCCCTACAGGTGATGGAGAATCATATTAACAGGATCTCAGAGGTATTATGTCCTGTGGTTTGGGACAAACGGCAGATGGATAGCGTTTGCAACAAGGGGTCCGTTGAACCTACGGAGGGTAAAAAGGTGACTGAGTTGCCTAATGTGAACACGGCCAGAGTGGTGTATGAGGAGGAGAACTATAAAAGGTAATACAACCGGCTATGATTGATGTCCCATGTATAAATGTGTCTGCCATTGCCTCCAGCTTATTGATTGAATTTGATGTTGAGAAATCCATAGGAGTATCCCAGGTAGAAGCTGAGAGTTCTCCCTTAGAGACGGGTATAGGGGATGTGAAAGAAACATCTCCACCCATTGATGCAGAGTGTCTGCTGCTAGAAATCCCCAGTGAGAGGTGTGCACAGGAGAATGTGTCCTCTGTCACTGGTGAGGTGCCGGGTAAGGTCATCATGGCAGAGAAAGCGTCTATGGAGGTTGCCAATGGTGACACTGAAACCATTAGCATGCCTGATTGTGGTGAAGTTTGTATTGCAGAATATGCATTGTTTGTGGCCCCTATAGTGATATGTAAGCCTGCACAGAGGGTCACCACAAGGCAAACACCTGTTAGGGGCTGTAAAGCTCAGGTAAGCACCCGGGAACCCCGTAATTATGCAAGGGTAGTGCATGAAAGGGAGGCTACAGACCATGAATGTGGTCTTCCCACTGCGGTAAGTCAGATGTATGGAGGGACAAGCGAGTCCGCAGACATTAGAAACCCATCTGGTAAGAAGGCTGAGGTCATCAGCAGGGCTATCCTTGGTGTTGCAAGTATCTGTAATAACCTCGTGACCACTGACCTACAGGTTAAGGGTGGCACAGAGGTACATTGTGCCACAGGCGGTCCTACTGCAGTGGAAGTTACCTTCACTGAGAAGGTCAGGGAGGTAGACCAGATTCCCTCTGGTAGGAACCAAGTGACAGATAGGAGACCCGAATTAGTAAAGACACTGCCCAGTGGGCACAATGCCAAGGTACTCTGTGTATGGGAGAAGGCTATAAGGCAGGATAGTGCTGGTGTTGGAGTTATCAGTAGTACTCCTGTGAATGTCAGCGTGCAAGTGGAAGGTGGTGACAGCCTGGCAGTAGAGCGTGCATACGTCAGGCCACCTGTAATAAGTGGCAGTAAACTGTCTGTGGCCGATTATGAGGTGAGCGCATGGTATGAGCCCACAGCCGAGCTGTTTTTTGACAATGTAGTCCCTTCCCCTGATGATGTAAAGGGAGTGTTGTCCGTAGCAACGGGTGCTAAGGAGGAAAAGATAGATGGGGAATGTATGGATGTCTCTGAGGCTGTTGAGCAGAAATTAGGATGTATGTCTCTGGGCTTATGGAAAAGGTGGGGGAAAAGGGATTTCCCGGAGAAAAGTGGCGTGCTTCGCCAGAGAAACCAAGTGCAACATACGCTGGGTGAGACGGATTCCCTCTGTAAGAGCTTTGACCCCGGAGGAAAATTGTGCAAGGTGAAAAAGACCTACGGCCTTATTCAGAGGGGGAGGGTATGTGACAGACTGGCTACATGTAGTTGCCTGTTGCTGCCACTAGGTGGAGATATACCAGAGTGGTATATACAACATGCCACCAAGGATACCTGGCCTTGGTGGGATAAGAGCCAACTGTATGTTTTGTCAGCCACTCTAAGTGGTTGGCAACTATATAGGATTAGTTTGGCTTTTCAGCCGTTCCTGGGTTGGCTCTTATTGGGAGTAGACAATGCGTTGGGTGGGCGTCTACTCCCCATGTTCCAGGTCACATTTTGGATAGGGCTCGGGAGTCCTATAAAAAGCCGGGTCTTTCAGGTGTACGGGGGGCGTGGTCTGCGACCTGGGAGTAGGGAGCAGAGGAGCTGGAGAGAGGCTCTTGCCCCCCACAGAGACTTGGAGAGAAGTCTGACCCCAGTGTGTGGAAAGTGTGTATGGTGCTCGGCGATAGGCCGAGGCCATTGGTAGAGAGGGTGTTCGACCGTATGTGTATTAAGTGGCCAGACGGCCTGAGGTTTTGTTTTGATTTGTTATCCTGTGCCTAAATAAAGCTGGTTAAGGCCAGAGTTAAACCGAACCCTGCTGTCAGTGTGCCAATCCGTTTTACCCAAGCGGCGATCCGGGAGCTAAAGAACCCCCAGGACGGGCCAGGAGGGCGTCCAGACGAGAGCGGTTTGTCACAATGTGTAATTAGTCCCATATAATGCCGACTTGGGCTCTAGGACGCATGCTTGAGAAAGGGGAGTAGCCTCCCCAAAACGTCGCTGCGTGCACAGACACCGTCTGCCCGGTCTCCCGGCGTCTCCTAAGATAGCTCCGGAGGGAGCAAGAAATTACGGACTTACCTCGATTGAACGATGGTGACATCGCAACTATGTTAAGTACCCCTCTACTTTGCCTAAACACTTATGTTGTCATATTGAAGTTGTTTTAAACGGATCTACAATAAAAGTTTATACGTTTTTAAGATAAAGCCCATTCTATTTTTGAGGACTTGGATTGATACAGGTGTGGAGACCTGTTAATGGTGCTTTAATATTTATGGGGCTTATAGTATAATATATGTGGCTGGTTTATATATAAGGTAGCGCCAATCAACCATGAAAAAATTAGTTACATATTTGGGGTGGTTTTCTGTATTTTAGTTACGCAATGCTCAATAATCTGGGTGGAAGGCAAAACAAGATAGGTAAATTAGGTAGTTTGGTGCATTTTCGAGTGGGTTAGTGGCGTTAGCCACATATTATTGTTCAGCTGATATACACATCGGTACTACTTCGTGAGCCTTCTAATAGGATTTATGCCATGTACATATTGAATAGAGATTGCATTAGAAAACCCATAAGAGCGTCGCTCGCTCTCCCATTGGTCCAAATCACCACGCCTCTTTTAACTTAGCCAATCACAAACAGAGCTCGCTCAGAATTTCTTTTCCCCATAGAACTCTATGAGAAGGTAGCTCCGCCGCTGATTGGCTAAGCTGGACGAGCCCCTCTTCCCCCCAACCAATCACAGTCCTAGAAGATTTCCCATAGTAGAATTGTAAACTCACTGCACACCAATGGGGTATCATGCATATAAATAATGTTTATTTACAAGAGGTGCAGAACATGCTTGATTTACAGAAAAAAAGAAATATGAACATACTCAACAAGTGCTTTACATAGATAATATTGGACTATGGTGAAATTGATGTCAGTAAAGTCGACGTTTCGGCGGACGCCTTTATCAAGAGACATCTATAATAAGAAAAAATATATGGTAAACAAGAGAAGATAATGTACTATACTGAAGAAAAATAGGGTATAGGATAGTAAAGACTAAGAGCAAGAGTGACACATAATAAGTGACGGAAGAGGTTGGATCATACCAAAAGCGGGGAAGAAGGGAGGAGGGGAGAGGGAAAAAAATTAAACAGAGATAAAATGAAATGTCTTACCAAGAGCTATGTATAAACAGGTAGATGGAAATGCTGTCAGAGCACAAGGTACTGTGGTAATATGCTAAAACGTAAGAAAATATATGGTAAAGTACATGGTGGATGATGGCAAACCGCAGTATGTATAATGTAAAGAAGTAATGAATTACCAAAGTAAGGATGTCCAGCCTCTAGAAAGGGTATTAAGGCCTCAGGGGAATTGCTGGAGAGGTCCGGGCACTAAAAAAAGGAGGGGGAGGAGGTAAGAACTAAATATAGGGACATGTGGGTCAGGGCCAGAGTGATAGACCACGTACCTTAATGCTGGGAGAGTCGGACGCACGTCCGAGTAGAATGCAGGCTGCCGGCGTCTGAAAGACGTGCTGTAGCCTGGAAATAGCTAATCGCGCGCGCGCCGGAACTTCCGCGCATGCGCGATGCCGAAGTGTGGGCAGAGAGGGCAAGATGGCTAGTGCGCCTGCGCCGGGATCGGCGCAAAGCACTTGTTGAGTATGTTCATATTTCTTTATTTCTGTAAATCAAGCATGCTCTGCACCTCTTGTAAATAAACATTATTTATATGCATGATACCCCATTGGTGTGCAGTGAGTTTACAATTCTACTATAGTCTGGCATGATCTGCCTTTCTCACTAGCACCCACTTTAACCCCTCTTCCTGACGGTGTACGTGACCATTTTTTTCTATGATCTAAGCTTATTTTGGCCTTCGCACCCCCCACTTATATTTGCCATTACTAATGACGTCCGAAGTATTTGCTTATACCAATTCTGAGGCTGACAGGATTATTGCTAATTCAACTATCTCTAGAGATTTTCTACATATTCCCCCATCGGAATTTAGAACAAGGGATTATGAAAAAAAAATTTAAGAAAACGCACAGCGTATGAGCTGCATACTGCCACACTCACTGAGTACCATAAAGTACAACGTATCCCTAGTGGTCTTCGTTGTCACCTAAGACCCACGATCTTCTCGGATGACTCCGAATACTGTAATAAATTCAGGAACATACTTAACAAGTGCTCTTTTGATCTTATTTTGTTAACAATCGAAACACTGCAAGTCAAACTCGAAGAATCTGCAAAAAAGATCGAGAGTATTGAAGTACAGCTAGGTTCCTCCGTTTCAACAGAAGAGTGGACATCCTTGAAAGACAAAATCCAGAAAACAATCTCGGATTTTAGAACCAACAACGAGCAAAAGAAACGAACCAAATTTATCCGCGATACTGAGGACTATCTGAATGATAGTGTCTATAGATGGCAGGAACATACTTCTTCATATCCACGCTCTCCATTTAATCGTGATAACAGATACATCACATCCTCTGGTTCCGACAGTGACGGCTCCTCTTTCACCAATAGACAAGGTTTTTTAGGGAGAGGACGTGGAGGACGACGACAAAGACGGACTTACCGCACCGACCAGTACGCAGGGGGAGGAGGACAGCCACCTCGTGTACTAACAAGGTCACAGGTGAGTCTCAGTTAATATACAACATTTCATCTCGCAATTTGAATTCCTCTGAAATGTCTCTTCTTAGTAAAGGACTGTCATTTTGCCCTACCTCTGCATTCGACTCCTTTACACTACATGAAGATCTCCAACGTTTCTACAGGTCCATTCGACTTAAAGTTCATTTTGATGATAAACATAATATAAGTCCGGATCCATTACCACAGTCTGATACCCCTCTCTTCTCCATCTCCAAACTCAATCTTAGATTAAAATCGACTTTCAATCCTCCCACACGTTACCACCCTGTAGAAACATTTATCAATCTTGTACAACGTGATCTGACATCTCTAAACACACATATTAGCCAAGGAGACATTAAATTTCATGCCAACCTTTCCCAGACAGAACGACAGGCTTTGAAATACCTATGTGACCATGACGATATTATTATCAAGCCAGCCGACAAAGGCGGGGCTATCGTCATTATGGATAAACAAATGTACCGTGATGAGATTCAACGCCAACTAGCTGACGCTTCTACATACAAACCTATCAATAGGGATCCCACCAACACCATCAGTGCACTTATCCAAGAAACCATACAACGACATCTAGAGGCCAATACCATAGACTCCCGTACAGCAGAATTTCTTACTAACCATCATCCCATTATTCCAGTATTTTACATACTCCCCAAAATCCACAAGGATCCCGTGAAACCACCTGGTCGTCCCATTGTAGCATCTACTGACTCTGTCCTTTCACCCCTGTCTATACTACTTGAAAAGATCCTAACACCCCTAGTGCGCACAACACCTTCTTTTCTCCTTGATACGAACAGTTTTCTAGACAAAATTAGGACAATTTCACCTATATCCCAACCTCATTTTCTTGTCACTTGGGACGTAACAAGTTTATACACCTCAATTGATCACGAACTAGGTCTCACTGCTGTTGATCGTTTCTTGGACTTACACCATTTCCAACAAAAAGCTAAACAATTCTGTCTGGATCTTTTGTCACTTATTCTTCACAACAACTACTTCCTATTTTCTGACCAATATTACCTACAATCTAAAGGGACCGCTATGGGGAGCAACGTCGCTCCACCATATGCTAATATTTTCATGGCCATCTTTGAAGATGACCATGTCTACAAACATCCTCTATTTACACAATATGCCATCCTTTGGCTTCGATATATTGATGACATCTTCTGCATCTGGCTAGGCCCACTAACATCTCTCCTTGAATTTCATACTCATATTAACACTGTCCTCCCTGACCTTAAGTTCACCATACACTACAGTGACCAACAGATTAATTTCCTTGATACCACCATTTCTTCAGATTCTGCAGGTAACTTGTCGTCTGACCTATATAAAAAACCCACAGACCGTAACAGCCTTTTACATTTTCAAAGTAACCATGCCCCGAACATGAAGAAGTCATTACCACGCTCTCAATATACTAGGATACAGCGCATAGTACAAGATCCACATATACGCGACACACGTCTACAAGAAATGACTTCACGGTTCCTAGAACGTGGCTATCCTCAACACCTGTTGACTAGACAAGCTTTACCTTTACCAACTACAGATACGACAGACATTAACCCTGACAACAGATCCCCTTCACAACGTATCCCCTTAGTATTGAAGTACCACCCCTTTATGGCCAAGGTTCACCAGATCATCCGACGCCATTGGTCCATATTGAGACGGTCATATCCTGGTGTACAGGAATTCCAAAATCCCCCATTACAATGTTTTAAGAGAGACAAAAATCTGCGTGACCATTTGGTCAGGGCAGATATTGGTCCAACACGCATGACTACCCGACAAATGACCTTTTCTACCCCTAAAAATGGCACCTTTCCATGCCTGGGATGTGCGCAATGTTCTTCCGTAACTAAAGGCGAATTCTTCACCCATCCACACACAGGACAGAAATTTCGCATTAGAGGTTTTTTCACATGCCGCTCTAATTTTGTCGTTTATCTGATTAAATGCCCATGTGGCTTAGCCTACGTGGGACAAACCACCCAGGCCATAAAAGATCGTATCTCCAAGCATAAATCGACAATCCGATGTAAAGATACTCTACTTTCAATTCCATCACATTTTCTTGAACTCAATCACCATCCATCCCAGCTACGTTTCCAGGTAATTGAGCAAGTTCCTATCCCCCTTCGTGGAGGTAATCGTATCGCGACTTTGCTCCAACGCGAACGATACTGGATCTACACATTGAGGACTCTAGAACCGAATGGTCTTAACCGTGAATTTGATATGCGATACTAAATATTCTATTATGTAATTTATCTTGTGCTTTATTATACCCGATCATGTCAGCAAGTTTCTTTATGTGATACACTTTGCCTTCACCTATGCTTTGCCGCATTATTTACTATCATATATGTTATGCCATTTTCAGTTTTAGCATATTTGTCTCCTATACCTTGTTGATTTTTTATTCTCATACTAAATGTATTATACCTACAATCTAATGTCTATCCATTTATATTACAGATCAAATAATGCACCTGTATCTGGCTGGTCTCTGGGCGTACTACCTTTGTGTATGTATTGTCCACCGCTGTCTCCTTTTCCTCTATTCTGTATGATCCCCTCTATTTTCACTACATTTTTCATTCCTATGCTTAAATCTCTACTTGCCCGCCCCCTTTTTTACATTTCTTTATCTCCACTGGCACCTCTTTATTCTCCATTTATCCTCTTGATGCCGGCAACCGCACTGCGCGTGCGCCGATCCCGGCGCAGGCGCACTAGCCATCTTGCCCTCTCTGCCCACACTTCGGCATCGCGCATGCGCGGAAGTCCCAGCGCGTGCGATTAGCTATTTCCGGGCTACAGCGCGTCTTTCAGACGCCGGCAGCCTGCATTCTACTCGGACGTGTGTCCGACTCTCCCAGCATTAAGGTACGTGTTCTATCACTCTGGCCCTGAACCCACATGTCCCTATATATAGTTCTTACCTCCTCCCCTCTTTTTTTAGTGCCTGGACTTCTCCAGCAATTCCCCTGAGGCCTTAATACCCTTTCTAGAGGCTGGACATCCTTACTTTGGTAATTCATTACTTCTTTACATTATACATACTGCGGTTTGCCATCATCCACCATGTACTTTACCATATATTTTCTTACGTTTTAGCATACTACCACAGTACCTTGTGCTCTGTCAGCATTTCCATTTACCTGTTTATACATAGCTCTTGGTAAGATATTTCATTTTATCTCCGTTTAATTTTTTTCCCTCTCCCCTCCCCCTTCTTCCCCCGCTTTGGTATGATCCAACCTCTTCCGTCACTTATTATGTGTCACTTTTGCTCTTAGTCTCTACTATCCTATAACTTATCTTTCTTCAGTACAGTACATTATCTTCTCTTGTTTACATATATTTTGTCTTATTATAGATGTCTCTTGATAAAGGCGTCCGCCGAAACGTCGACTTTACTGACATCAATTTCACCATAGTCCAATTTTTATCTATGTAAAGCACTTGTTGAGTAGTTCATATTTCTTTATTTCTGTAAATCAAGCATGCTCTGCACCTCTGTTTAAATAAACATTATTTATATGCATGATACCCCAAATTTGGTGTGCAGTGAGTTTTTCAATTCTACTATAGTCTGGCGAGATCCGCCTTTCTCACTAGCACCCACTTTAACCCCTCTTCCTGACGGTGTGCGTGACCATTTTTTTCTATGATAGAAGATTTCCCATAGACAGTAATAATTTTTCTGGCGCCCTTCTATCGCGCCCTTCTTTCTCCATTCAAAAGAGATGCACTACATATGATTGGTGGATTCATATCTGCCGCCTGGGCTCCACCAATCAGCTCTTTTGTGCATGTTTACTATATTTTGAACTGTCCCGCCCTTGTATGTGATTGGTCAATACTTCTCCATAGCTTATAATGTGCCCCTGTCGCTCCTATTCTGATTGGTTTGTTTCGGCCGAACAATGAGAACAGCTTACAGATTTTGAACTACAGTATTTCACGCCAGTTTACCATATCGCTATTCCTGAAGTAGCGCCGGGCACGGCGCCAAACATGTTGTTAGTGATTTGATTGCTGTATGTTTGTAGAAGGTTTTTGCTCATTGGCGTATAAGAGTTTACACAAAATAAATACGTGGAGTACGATCACACTCCATGCCTCACGGAGCTGACATTGATTTGTGGAGCGATCTTAGATATTTTCCTTTTACGTTAAACGGAGCCCCTTTTTCTACACATTTCTTCAGTTTGGACAACTGGCGCCCCAGAGTCGAGCCGCAGATGCGCCTTGCAGGCGCCGATGTGCTGCTCGTGCGTCCCGTCGTTACCCACGGTTTGCCAATGCAACAGGCATTGTCAAACCATAGTAATTGACTCACACTGGCCTGTGGCCGCTGAGGCAGAACCGCGCAAGCATTCAGCACATTGAAGTCGACACGCCCGTCCCGGCCGTGGGTACATACCGATTAATGCAGTTGCGTCCTTTGCCCGTGCTTTCTCTCTGATCATAAGCGCAAGATGAATAGAAAGACGCAGCGCAAAGGGCGCCTTTATAAGCCGCATGAACATTACCCCTAAGGCTGGCGTTGACATTGCACCGCCCACTTTAGACGCAGCTGCGGCCGACGCAGCTGTTTGGCAGATTGGCTTGGCTCCTCATTGTTAGCATTGTAGGGCCGATCACCTGACCCTCTCCAATACATATAAATTAGGCAATTTACCTACCCAGGTGAGAGACTGGCGAATTTTGGAATAGTAAGTGAAGTGTTGCCCAGCGCAGTGCACAGGGATAATTGAGTCCTGATTTCCTTCCAACCTGTCCCTTTGTTTCCCAGGCAGTATTGGTAAGGCTATGTCTACACTGCACAGAAATGAGACAATTTTCTCAATGTGTTGCCGTTTCTTCTAACGCAGCCAAATATATTGTAAACAGCTTCCATAGACTTGTAAGGGAAAAACGTCCTGCTGTCTACAATGATGGTTTTTTTAGTGTTGTTTTTTAAGCCTGGTCGTGTTTTGGCACATGATCGACCAAATGCTACATCAGGGCACAACATTCTCCACAGGAGTCTATGTAAAGCGCAGTGTGTTTTTGGGAGCTAGGTTTCTATGCTAACCCTCCCAGAAGATCCTTGTGTCCTTTGTGTTACCTTTTAGACGAAAATGATGATGCTTTGTGTGCTCATGATTTGTGTACAATGTTGGATTCAAAAGCTACTTTTTGGGTCACTTTTGTGGGCTGAAAGTGTTTGCACCATATTTTGCCGCCCATAAACTGATTAGCCTTCTGGCAGAAAGAGAATGCTTTAGAAACGATTTGGCAGTACTCGTGCGTTGGCTAACCCACTGATTCCCGCAGCCAACTCACTGACCAAATGCATTCTTGGCCAATCATTGTTTAACCAATGTGTTTTGTCCAAACCAACCAAGCGAACTTTCTTGCAACACAAATATGTTAACATAATGGTATATGTGATAAAAAACGTGTAACAAGTTCCTTTTTGTCCAACATCCTTCACCAAAGCTCTGTTTGGGGACCAATGCAACCGACATTTGTCAGCACTCCAAACCCACACACAACAACCACCTCACAGATAAATGCAAAGTGTAATATTTGGTGGCCCTTTGGGAGGGCGCAGTTACCTTCAATGGCTTGAGGTATGCATACCTAACCAAAAAGGCTTAAAGACAACCAAAAAATAATTGGCCCTTGGGTCAGCTGCTTGGGCCAGCCAGTGGACCCAAAATGCAGTTGCATGACATTTTGGGCCCATGACTTGTCTAAGCTTTTTTGGTCCACTGCAGTGTAGACATAGCCGACTGGGCAAGTATGTGGAACAATATGTAAGTTTGTTTCCACGAATATGCTTAATAATGCATATTTGTAGTTGTAGTATGCACAGGCACTATTCCGTTTGAGGGCAGCAGGGTTGAAGGCTACATTGACAGCATGTCTTAGCGGCACCTATCGCACGGCCACAAGGAGGGGTCAACTTCATTGTCTGGACCCTTCCATAGGGGACACTAGACGGGCCGGAAGTGTTTCCGTGTTGGAAACCCACTGAGGCCCAAAGTCCCCTGACCCAGAAGTGGCCCGAAAAGGACACCTTACTTGCCTTTGTGAATGGCAAGTTGGTTCACATTGCCACCCGTCCACAATCATCTATTGAAGGATGGGCCCTAGGGCACATATTTCCACAATGTTACATTTAGGCCTGTGTGCAAACCTCATTCACTCCGTCTTGCTGATCATGTGTCTGTGAATGAGCTGTTGTTGACCCTGACTTGCCCTTGTAGTGTTTATTTTGAAGGAGAATATTCAGTTAAGGCCAAAAACAACAAGTGCAGACATGGAGGCAGCAGGACCAAGCGGTGTCGGTAGGTCAACCACATCCCAAACATCCCCGCTCCAACTTCCAGACAGAACACTTCATCAACTTGCAGACCCAAATAATTGGTCCACCAACTATTGCACTGTGTGGGGGACACACATGATTGTGGCTTTGGTTAGGGAACTTGTGGCTCCTATGTTACCCGGAATGTCTCCATCTTTCTGGGCTAATGCAAACTCGCCTTCATGTGAGGTACCCCTGACTTAGGGGGTAAGGTGACCTTCCCCCAACCATTGTGAGGTCTGTCCCTGCTGTCAGCTCATTAATTGAAGTCCCTCAAACACTTGTTTGGAACAAGGAGACCTCAACCACTTGGGACCTGCAACCTACCACATTTGGGTGTGGTACCAATGGGAGCTTCCAGTACTGTCTTGATTAACCACAACAAGTAGGCCAAACCAACCAAGGACACACACACTAGTTTGTCCCCATTCTATGTTGCCAGGAACAGATTATGTAGGACACCGAGTTAGCTGTTGATGACTTCCCTCCATAACCCGATGTAACTAACATCCTCCTTTGGCACATTCTTCCAGCTCCAGTGCAGGCAATTGGACCGCCACAACTCGGCCGGACTCGTGCCCAATTTTCAACTGCAGAATTACTGCACATCGTCCGGGTTCTCCGGCGGGAGCAATATGATGCTTTGCCCCCAAGGCACCGAAATGTGCGCAAGGGGGCAATCATGATTGAGCTGGCCAAAGAGCTCCGGGACCTATTTGGCACCGAGCACACTCCCGTCCAAATCCGCAAACGGTACGCGGATTTGAAGGCCAGAAATCCACGGCTCTTTCGGCGTCTGGTCAGCCAAGTCCGCGAAGAAGACGGTAAGGATGGCTTTCAATACAACTCCACCAAGTTATGGGTGCTGGTGGAAGGGTGGCCATTTGGTGGGTGGCCAACGCCAACCTAGCCCACTAATCCACAGACATATGATCCATGCATTTCCGCCCACTTGTTGAAGTGGAACTGCGTGGAGGATATGGGCTAACCATCTTAAACAATTTTAAATTTGGCGAACCCCTTGGCCATTTCACTATGGCCATTGTTTGGACACCTGTGTTGGGAGTGGGACTGTTTGGAAGAGCTATGTCACCATCACTTTTTGGCCCACACAGGACATGTTACCCGTGGAAATAAATGGCTTGTGGCCAAGCCAAGCTAGGCCTTTTACCCAAAATCACCCACATATGTTTGGCAAAGTCTGTGGTCTCATTGGTCCAGACTACATACCCACCAGTCAGGACCCACACCTTGTTGTTTGCATCTGGGTTTTAGCGAAACCCTAAACTTGAACAACAAAACAGGATACAATGTCAGGTTTCTATTTATCCTGTAGCGGGAAAGGGTTTGAACTATGTCCCCTGAGTTGTGTATGTTCTCATCTTTCAACAGGCGAAGAAGTCAGCAGCACGGGCAGCAGTGCCACACTGCCCGTGGAGGTGAATGTGGAGGAAGGTGGCGAAGGGCCGGAGCCAGATATAGTAAGTGGACCATACTTTACACACATTCATGGTGGCCCATCATGTTTAAGAGATGCAAACAATGGTGGTGTTTTTCCAAAAGAGGCATTGCAAGAGGATTGGTCCTCCACCCAGGTCACAATGTGGCAACCACATTCCTTTCGGACGCCACCTCCAAATGTCATGTGAATCTCAGCTTCCTTGCTTGGCCAAAACAGGCCAGGCTGAAACACACATACTTTGGTGACCTTGCAAACAGTGTGGGCTGATGATTACCAACTGCAAACTAGAGGGGGGACATGGATGTCATTAGGGTTGCCATCCTGACCAATGATTTTCTCTCTTTCACTCCCTGCACCAACAGGACGAATATGTGACTCTAAACTTGGTGCCGGTTCCCCCGGAGGCACAGGATCCTGGCCAGCCATCCGCAGACCCAACTGCCCAGGAGGAGAGGCGCCAAATCCTGGCAGCGCTGGAGCGTCTTGAACGCAAGGTGGCCCGGATTGACCAAAATGTGCAGGCCATCCTGAGGGTGTTGCCACTTCCTCCAGAGTAATGTTTTCTTCTGTGTGTATTTTTGTATTGTTTATTATCATTTATGTAAAGCACATGAGTTATGACAATGAGCAGCTTGTTGAGTCATTCTTGAAGGTTTAGAAACGTGTGTGTGGTGTGAATGGAACGTCTATCTGCTCCCAGCATACTCATAAGGCTGTGATGTTTATATACTTCCAATAATGTAGAGCACACCACTGACACCTGTGCCAAAAATGGTTTGGGATTGACTGTTTGGGTCAGTGGTATGTAATTTTGAGCCAAACAGTGTGAACGTTTGCATTCAAACAATGTCCCTGACTATCAACTGGGCGACGGTTGCATTCTTTGGTTCTCTAATGCCCTTCAAACATGACACTTGTATCCTGACCCAATGGGCAAATATGCCTTGCTTACCACATGGAGTCAAGGTGACACTGAACCCCAATTACTTGCTGTTGACCTGTTGTAATTAGGGCCAAGCTTGTGAGACAGACATGCCAACACATGGATGACTTGTGTGACATTGTCGCTCTGGCAACATTTCCCAATCTGATTGGCAGGTTGAAAACGGAGATGTGGGCTGGCAACTTGACCTTACTTGCAACAGGTTCGTTTACTCAGTTCTCAGGGTCATTAGTGACTAGTGTGTTTGTAGTTCATTATTTGAGGCTGAGTGGGTGATGTATTTTTGCCCAAAATGATGTCCATAAACACCTCCAGAACTAAGGCCGGTGAGCGGAGGAATCTGTGTGGGAGAGCCACCAGTCCAACCAAGACCTGTGGTGTGCTGGTTGTTGGTGGACATACTAAATTTAAAAACCAGTGAATGAAGAACAAAGACATTTGTTCCAAACCACACACAAACAACGACGAAATCTGTGGCACCTCTGGGCACCTGCTGAGACATTAGTGTAATGTCCAGGGCCTTGGAAATACATTTGGTAGTGGGGCTATTTTGTCTAGCAAATCCTCCATATATTGTCATTAATGTGATTGCTCTAAATGTGTATCGACATTGATGTCATTTTGGCCCTACTTGTATATGTCTGGAGATGAAGTAATTCATGTCACTAAGCAAGCCATTTTATTCTTCAGACTGTGTAATGTATCTGTGCTGGCAAATCCGTTCCGGATTTTCATTGAAAATACGTGCCACACTTTGTGGGCCGTCTTTGCAAGATCATTACAGAACTGATTTTGGCGCGGAGCTAAATTCCACAGTCTGATAAATAAAAAGCCGTGGGTATTGAAATGAATAACTTCAGCCACAGACCAAACCAAGTCGTGGAAACATTACTTCAAGGCATTAACATATTTTGGACAATCACACTAAGGACAATATATAGATGTGGTTCCCTCATAAATAGATCCACTACCCAATGTATTCCAAAGTGGCTGGAAATGCCACTAATGTGACAGCACATAAGCCAATGCAGTTGTCGCACACATGTTGCCCAGAGGTTGCCCAGATGTTGCACACAGGTTGCCCTGAGGTTCGCCATAAGTTTGAAAACAGATTTTCGAAAACACCCATTAGAACGTTTTGGCCGGCTTTGAATTTGAATGCAATTCAGTATATCCAACTTAAGGCTTGCTGGGACCTGTGGACCTCCAAGCACGATTTCTTGCTTGAGGAGGTATGGTTCTGGACCAAACATTGAGGAAACGAGAGTAATGCTGGCAGTGTCAAACTCGAGCACATTACAAGCATTCCGCGCTGCACTTGGACTTCGCCGCTCAGATAGACCATATTAAACTCGAGCACATCAACTTTGAGTTAGCCACATATTATTGCTCATTTTATCTACACATCGGTGCAACTTCAGTAGTCTTATCATGTGTTTTCTGCCATGTACAGTTTTAGTACAGATTACATTAGGATAAACAAAATCCCATAGATAATTGACATCATTGGTCCCACTCTTCCTTCTTTAACCTAAGGAGATACAAATTACATAAAAAATCAATATAATGTGAAAGGTGAATATAAAAAAAAATTAAAAACATCAAAACATAACTAATTATACAGGGATCTAGATCTTATTAGTATTAAACTCAATGTTCAATCCATTTGGATGTAAGGATTTCAATTCAAAAATCCACTTCAATTCCTTTTTTAACAGCAATTTTTCTCGATCCCCACCTCGTCTCAGAGGGGAAACGTGATCTATCACTGAATCTGAGCTGAGAGATGGAGTGAAATTTCAATTTAATAAAGTTGACGTGCTACAGGGAAATCCAACACCCTCCCCCCGTATATATTCTTATGTTTTTTTTATTCGTTCCCCTCACCTTCCATTGTTGTTTCTCCTATAAAGATTTACTACAAGGACAAGTGATCATATAAATAGCATAAGTGGTTCGACGGTAAATCTCCCTTTTTTTTAAATAGTTTCCCTGTCATAGGATGGTGAAGACATCCCCTTTTAAATCAGTTATTACAAAAAACTACAATTTAACAGGGAAAAAATTACCCGAATTTGGGTGGTCCCAAAAAAAGGTTTTGTCTCAATCCTGTAGGAGACGGGAGTCATTTTAAAAACTATCTACCCCTTATTTTTACCCCTTTCCTGTAGGCCATCATGGGGGGTTTCAGTAAATTTACTACACAAAAACCCCTCTGCAAAATAAGCATCTTCCTAAAAATTTTCAGCTTTTTTGGGGGTATTTACCAAATTTTTTAAAAAAAAAGGGAAATTCTGAAATTTACCTTTTTTTTCCCTGGGGTTTTCAAGATGTCTGCCCTTTAACTCTCTTAACCGCCTTTTAATCTATTGGTGGGGCTTAGGAAAACCCCCTCTGAAAAAATTTATCCCCTTTTTCTTAAACCTTTAACATAAATTCCGTTTCGTCTGACACAATTCAACTCCAAATTTGCCCCATGGAGGAATCCAACACTGTTGGATGAAACTATCATAATACAGAAGATTGTTTTTATCGTTTCCCTTTGCTATAAATCTGTCTCAAGTCTTTTGCCCACAATGTATACCCTTGTGTCCAAAAATTCAATAAAAGTGTCGGATATAACTTTTGGAAAAAACTAAAACCCCGGGTCAAAATTGATTAAAAAAGGAGTGAAAGATTTCAATCCCCCAATGACCGCCGATCAAAAAGACCATCTAAAAAATCGCCACCAAGGGCAGGATGTGCTCCGAGAAACCCGAATGGAATATACTTCATCCTCACGGCTGCCAAAAAAGTTTGGCAAAGTGGGGGAGAATTGGACCCCATGGCAGTGCCACACTTTGGAGAAAAAATTTTTGTCCCCAAAATGGAAAAAATTTCCTCCTGGAAAATTTCCCAAAAGAAGGGGTGAAGTGTGATAAAGGGCAAAACCTGCGTGGCCAGCGACCTTGACATGTAACGGGCCCCTGAATGTTCAATTGATGTGTAAAAATGAGACTACACAAACACACCAGGACACATCCTTTGTACAACAATCTCCTGTAATTTACAAAAAAAATCTGATGTACCCCGATACGGGAGGAACAGCCGTGCAAAGGGCCCCTCAAAACTCTACCCAAAAAAAAAAGGCTATATTCCTGAAAGTAGGCCCGCCCTGATCAATTGGTTGCCCGGGGGAAAACCCAAAAGATTTATAAATTTTTGGGAAGAATGTACAGTACGGAGTAACTGGAGAAGCTACTTTAAGAAAATTCCCCCAAATTTTTCACAATAATCTTTTACAAAAAATTGCTCGTCAACAAGTTTTTAATTTTTTTCATAATTTGGGTATCGGCTAAGACTCTTTTGTATGTAATGCCGGCGCGCACTTGAAACCCTTTTTTTATGCTTGAAAAAGGCTCTGCACAACGCAGTGTATTTTTTTTCCTTTAGTTTACATCCATTGACATTTTGAAAAGAAAATATGAACAAGATAATAAGAGATTGATTACAGTGGAGCTCCACCTTAATACATTGATTGAATATTAAACGAATTCCGAGGGGACTACGTTCGAACCTCCGTCCAACTTTTCTTCTACAGGATGAGGAATTTTGTAGGAAATTTGAGAGTATTAATGATAAATATGCTTTTTGAGATAATTTTTTGAAAATTTTAAATTTACAGAAAAACTGTCTCTATTACAAAGTGGGTTGTTCAGGGGTGTGAAGCACAAATTGGCATTGCTTCTACAATGATTTGAATCTTTAAAGAAAAACTTGGACAAAAAATTGGGTTGAAATAGGGTAAAATGAAAGATGAAGCGAGATAATGGCATAGGACTTAGAGGATTTGAGGGGTGGGAAAATTTTTAAAGGCAAGGACAGCAAAAACCAACCATTCCATAAAAAAAAATTTTAGAATTTAAACCGCTTAGATTTGGGTTTTTATATGGACTCTGATCGAAGGTGATCAGTAAGGTCTGTTTTTTAGAAGGGCGAAGTCGGAAAAAGGAAAACCTCGGGGGGTGGCCGGAAACATCGTGAACCAAAAGAAGAAATCGAAAGGGAAAATGAACAAACAGAGGGAGAATTTAGTCAGACCAACAACCAGGGGACATCCCCAGAAATGAATACTGAGGTGAATCTTGTTGTTAACATCTCATCGATGTCACTTTCAGATTTAGAAATTCGTGATTAAATAGAGGTTTGTCGTTCAGTCCCTCAATTCCATTTGATTGGTTTCAATTCGAAATTGATTTACAAAAATTTTTCAGACGCTTACGTCTAAAGGCATTTTTTCATGATAAAAACAAGGAGGACAAAGTTAGTGAACAGAGCTTAGACACAAGGGACAGTCTTGTGAGGAGTGAGGAGTGATTTTTCTCCTCCTCAATTGAACCACATTGTTGAAACGTATATTAAACTTACAGCAGATAGAATGAGACTACTTAAAGATCAGGAAATCTCAGGTCAGTCAAATTTGTCGGTAGGTGAGAGAAAGGCTTTGAAGGAACTTATGGACAATCCTCTGATTGTTGTGAAGCCAGCTGATAAGGGGGGAGCAGTCGTGGTGATGGACAGAGTCAAATATGATTTTGAAATTTATCGACAGTTGGCAGATGAAGAAGTTTAAACCCAGCTCAGTGGTGACCCAAAATTAAAAATTATGAAAGAAATTAATCAACTGGTTGATCGAGCAATATGTGAAAAGATTATTGATGAAAAATTGGGAAATTTTCTTAAAGTAGCTTCTCCAGTTACTCCAGTACTGTACATTCTTCCCAAAATTCATAAATCTTTGGTTGATCCACCGGGCAGACCAATTGTATCAGGTCGAGGCTCTACTTTCAGCAATCTAGCCATTTTTTGGGATAGATTTTTGAGGTCCTTTGCCACGGCTGCTCCCTCCTATATCAGGGATACATCAGATTTTTTTGTGTAAATTACAGGAGATTGTTTTTAGTTTTTTTTTAATAACAAGTTTTATTACAGAAGACAAGTGATACAAACAAGTATAAAGAGAATCAAAACCTTCCATAGGCATGTAAATCCAGTCAAATAAATCATCTCAACAAACAACATGTCAGTATCAAATAAAACAAGCAATTGCTGTAGCAATGAATTAATTGTGTCTCCTATCTTTCCGAAGTTTATTCCCCTATAAAGAACCCCAACGCCTCCCCCCAACTCCCTCCACCCGGTGTGCATCGCTCCATTCTGTGTTAATCTCCAATATAATAGATTTCCTAGTGTGCCTTTTAACTTTTCTATGAGGTAATAAACCGTGTTCTTAAATGGTTCTAATAAAGATTTAATTTAGTCTGCATTATACTGTGTAGAAATAAACGATCTCCATTTCTTCAGAAACCTTCCTGCGTCAGTGTCTCTATTTTTAACCGCCTGAAGTTTCTCTAGATAAACGACCTGTCGCAGGCTCTCTGTAAGCTCAGATAATGTCGGGACATATTTGTCAATCCAAAGTTTGAGAATGCACTTCTTTGCTGCCAACAATGTAACATGAACCCCCTTGAGAGTAATCAAGGTGTTCTCAGACCCCTCTGCCTGTGGCTCAGCAGTGACAAAATGAAATAGCATTCCCTGCGGATTAAATGAGACAGAGCAATCCCAAGTGTCCCGCAGAAAATCCTTTACCTGATGCCAGAATCTAGCAATATCAGGGCATAGCCACATACAATGAAATAGGTCAGCCTTAGCAAGACCGCATTTGGGACACTCTGTTAAGTACTCAGCCCTATCTGCCCCATAAGGGATGTCAAAAGCATATATGGCCCTATGCAGTAGCTTAAAAAGTGTCTCCCTCCATTGTTCACTAACTATGGATTTCTGCACCAATTGCATATCTTTTAGTATTTTGTATTGCAAATCATTATCGTCGAGTTGTGCCCTCCAGTACATGAAGAGTTTGTCTACTAAACCCTCACTGACTTTAGCTTGAAGGATAGAATAAAATCTGGACAACACCCCTTTACTGTCTCTGGATTTAGTAAGCTCGGCAAATTCAGTTGTCTCTCCCAGGGATTGAAGATGGGTAACATTTGATTTGCAGTAATTTTCTATTTGCTTGTACTGAAAGATCTGGTTTACTCCCAAAGAGAATTTTGCATTGATTTCTTCCCAATTAAGGAGAGAACCAGTGGATTCCGACAGAATGTCGCCTAACACTCTGACCCCCCACCCCCCCTTTGTTTCCACTTTTGAAAAAATTTGTTCTCTCTACCCGGACTAAAAGAGGGCATATCCCAAAGAGGAACAAAGCGAGAGATGAACATGGGACGATTGAATAGCTTTCTCACATGTCTCCACATAGCCAGTGTATCTCTGAGAATAATGCTGCTTTTAACCTCCCTGGGCTGAAGTCTCATCGGTAAATGTAGCAAAGACAGAAGGCTGCAGTGTGATGTAAGCTGGGATTCCAGATCTATGTTAGAAAACATACCAGTGCCATTTATTCAGTCTCCTACATGCCTCCACATGGCTGCTAGATTATATAGTCTGATATTAGGCAATTGTAGTCCTCCCTGTACCTTTCCCATTGTCAGTTTTTCATAACTAATACGGGACTTCTTGCCCTTCCAAATAAAATTGGAAAAGGCCCTGCGGAACCTCATCACATCCGAGTGTTTAAGCAACAAGGGTAAGTACAGCAGAGGATATAGTAATCTTGCAAAACTGATCATTTTTATCAAATGCATCCTTCCTGCTATAGACAGAGGAAGATCTTTCCATTTTTCTAATTCCGAGAGAATTTTAGTGATTAGGGGGGAGTAGTTCAATTGGTACACAGAAGCTCCAATTGGACCAATTTTAGTGTTATGTTATATGTGACTGAACCACTTCCACCTCGACTAGGTGATTGGGTATGTAATTGTGTGGTCCCAGTGGCAATAGTTTACATTTATCTTTGTTAACCCTAAACCCAGAAAATTCTCAGAATTTAGTTAAAGCTTCCAGCACTCCCTTCACCTGCCCAATGGGGTGCCTAAGAAACAAAAGGATATCATCTGCGAAACATACAATTTTAACCTCACTGGATCCTACCTTAATTCCCTTAAGGTCCTTAGAACTCAACAAATATAGCGCCAATGGCTCGAGGGCAATGTCGAAAAGCATAGGTGGTAGCGGGAACCCCTGTCTTGTACCTTTTTGTAAATGGATAGGCGATGAAATAAAGCCTGGGGTATGCACCCTCGCTTGAGGCGAGTTATACATTGCCGAGATGTAACTTCTAAAATTTCCCACGACCCCCATTTTGTCTAACACCATATTTAGCCAGTCCCAGTTTATGTTGTCGAAGGCTTTCTCCGCGTCTATGCTCAACAGAGCCGGCGTAAGCCCCTCCTGAGGGTTTCTGTCCACATAGTCTTGAACGGCTAATACAGATCTGATATTTTTTACCCCGGATCTCCCCTTGATGAAACCCATTTGATGTGGGCCTATTAGTTTAGGCATTATGTTTGCTAATCGGTTTGCTATGACTTTGGAAATAATTTTGACATCCTGATTTATTAAAGATATAGGTTGGTAAGATTCAGCCAGCAAAGGATCCCTCCCTTTTTTGTATAAAACCTTTATGTAAGCGGTATTCCCGGATGGTAACATCTTATTTTCCAGAATAATTTCGTTATAAACCTGCACTAAAGTAGGGGCGACCTCTTTGTGTAATAATTTGTAGAAGTCCCCTGACAGGCCGTCCGGTCCTGGAGCCTTAGCCGGCGGAATATTTTTGATAACTGCTATAATTTCGTCTTCGGTAATTTCCATATTCAATTTTTCCCTATCTTCCGCAGATATCCCTCGTAAACCAATATCCTCCAGAAATGATTCCCCTTTTGTCATGTCACACGGTGTCTGAGTGTACAGTTTCCTGTAATAGTTTTCTAAAATGACATTAATTTGTCTCGGATCTCTCGCCATTGCCCCGGAGCCATCTACCAACCCCACTATATTAGTCTGACCCCCCCCCCCCCTATTTTTTCCCAGGTTCGCTAATAATTTCCCTGAATTATTACCTAATTTAAAAAGGGAAGCTCTCAACTGGTCACTGTAGAAAACTCTTTTGTTGGAACTCAAAGGCTTCTTTGGCCGCTATCCAGTCCCTTTTGTTATCGTCTGACGGCTGGGATAAGAAATCAGTGTAGGACTTCCTCAAAGTAACAGTAAGGCTATCAAATTTGTCTCTCATAGCTTTTTTCTTTGCTACCGCAGATGCCATAATCCTCCCCCTTAACACCGCCTTTCCGGCATCCCAAAAAGACCCGGAGTTGCCGTGTGGCCCTCGTTGTCTTGCGCATACTCCTCCCACCACCTCTTCAGGAGTTCCCGAAAGTGCTCGTCTCCCAAGAGAGCGCTAGGGAATCGCCATAGAATATCTGGGCCTCTTGGGTGGACGTCACGCAATGACATCAGTACAGGGGAGTGATCCGAGATCACCAAATCTCCTATATCCACTGACTCGACCTGACTTATAAGCCTCCGATTAGCCAAAAAATAGTCCAGTCGCGACCAAGATAAATGTGCGTGAGAGAAATGGGTGAACTGTCTTTCCTGCGGGTTTAGCAATCTCCACACATAGCCCAGATTCACAGATATCCCTAACCAAACTTCGCCCAGCAGACCTCGGCCTTTTTTGGACCCCCGTGCGCTTCCTATCTTCCCTCTCATCCATCACTGAGTTGAAATCCCCCCCTACTATAAAATTATTTCCGCCCTCCTTAGAGATATGGGTATTTAGCTGATAAAAGAATTCTTTGTCGATCACGTTGGGCGCATTAACGTTAAGGAGGCTGAGGACCCCCGCTGAGGTTTCCATAGTTATCTTAACGAGTCTACCCTCTGTGTCTGACTCCTGAGAGATAATTTTATAGGGGGTATTCTTTTTGAATAAAATTAACACACCCACTTTCCCTTTGACCGCTGCTGAACCTTTCACCTCCCCCACCCATAACTTTTTTATACGACTAAAATCCTTTTCGTCCAAGTGAGTTTCCTGTAAGATAGCTATGTCCGGTTTCTGCTTCTTGAGGTATCTCAGAACCATTAATATCTTTTGTAACCCCTTAACATTCCAAGATACTAATCGCAGTCTAAAGAACCTACATCTTGTACCCAACCACAGGATATTCAAAGAACGATGCACCCCCGTCCCCAACCTCCAGAACAAAACCCAACAAGCATGAACCTCCATAAGCCCTAACTGATTCTCTCCTTTTCCTGTAGTGGCTTCTCTTTTTTCGCGCATATTCTTCCGAGGTGAGATCACTGGCCTCGGAGTTGCTCTCAAAACCATCATCTCCACGCACCCCCTCTCCCGCCGCCCAGATTGGAATAAGTAATCTGTTATAATCCCCAGGCCCTGACTATATAGTACCTTCTGCTCCCTGGATTCCCGTTGTCCCTTTTATTATTATTATTATTATTATTATCATTTATTTTAAAGCGATATTGATTCCAGAGCGCTGTATATTCGAGGAGGTTACATACATTACATAAGTAAAACGAGTACAGTAATAAGGGATAATGACAATTGGCACGACAGAGGGAGAGAGTACCCTACCCGCGAGGGCTTACAATCTACAAGGAGGGGGAAAGAGACAGGAGGTGAGGGGCAGACATGTCTGTGGAGGAAGTAGTGACAAGTTTAGTGAAGGTTATAGGCAAGCCTGAAGAAATGGGATTTCAGGTTGCTTTTGAAGCTGGTGAAAGTGGAGGAGAGTCTGATGTGTTGGGGCAGTGAGTTCCAGAGTGTGGGTGAAGCACGGGAGAAGTCTTGGAGACGGTTTGTTGAGGAGCTGATAAGGGGAGAGCAGAGGAGAAGGTTCTGTGAGGAGCGGAGAGTGCGTGAGGGGAGATATTTTGAAATTAGGGCAGAGATGTATGGAGGGGAGAGGTCATGGAGAGCCTTGTAGGTCATGGTTAGTAGCTTGAAATGAATTCACTGGGCAATGGGAAGCCAGAGAAGGGATTGGCAGAGGGGAGAGGCAGAGGAGTAGCGAGGAGAGAGGTGGATAAGACGGGCAGCAGAGTTAAGGATGGATTGGAGGGGAGCGAGGGTGCTAGCTGAGAGGCCACTGAGAAGGATGTTGCAGTAGTCTAGGCGGGAGATGACAAGGGCATGGACCAGCATTTTTGTAGTGTCATAGTTGAGGAATGAGCGGATGCGAGAGATGTTTTTCAGGTGGAGGTGGCAGGCAGAGGTGAGGGTTTGGATGTGTGGTTTGAAAGATAGAGCAGAGTCTAGGATTACCCCAAGGCAGCGGACTTGCGGGACCGGTGAGAGTGTAGAGCCGTTGACTGTAATAGAGAGATCAGAGATTATCTAACAACACAGCCATACCTTCCCCCTTACTGCTATTGAAATGTATATACTTGGTTATTTCAACAAGCATTTGAGTCCCAAAATTAGGTTACTAGCAGTGGAAAAACCTGATGGATGTAAAGTAAGGTAAAGCGTCAACACTTCCTCGGTGTCCGGAATTGTCCCGCATAAGAACCGGCATTGGCAGTGTCCTGGCTGGACCTGGGTTGGTTTTGGCGGTGGTTTTTTGGGCCCCCTTTTTCTCCCATGAAACCCCTCTTCCTTTTCCCTCTGCCTTTCCGCGTTTCCCTTTCTTTGGGGGAGCCCCTTCTGATAATCCTCTGTTCTTCGGAGGTGGTATAAAGGGGCCTTGCCCGCGAATACCCTCAAATCGGGAACTGGAGATTGAGCAGATTTGTATTTAAAAGGGGTCTTGCGATATGTGAAAACTGTTTCCCCTTTTTTTGGGGCCTAAATGGAAAAAGTCCGCAAAGAGCCCGTAACTTTCCCCCTTGTAAATCAACGTAGCTTTATGCGCCCAAAAAAGCTTGTAATAGCTGGGATTTCCGGAGTAGTCCAATATTTCACAATAACGGGTCTAGGTTTACCCAAACCCCCCCTCGTGAGACATTTTGGGTGGGCCAATTCTATAGCGCGTTCCCTTTTTAGAGGGTTTTGTTTTTCTAGAATTTTTGGTTTTTCAATGCAAGTTTTATGTAGGGTTTTGAGGGGATTTTCTCGCTGAGACCAATAATCCGCAGATTGTTCTACGAGATCTGTTCTCTAAGTCCTCTATTTTATTTTGGGGAATTCAGTTTTTTTTTAATCAATCTCTCCATTGTGCCCTGCCCCAGCAGTCATTTTTTCCAAACATACTCATTCCTCTAATCACCATTGGAGGGTGTATGGAAAATCCTTATGTATTGGATCTGCAGCCGTTATGCAGCAGCATGAGGGATGTAGTAGTTCCGGGACGCCATTATGTCTGGGGGCCAGAAATTTTGTCATGCCACAGCCAAAATTTAAAAAGATATCCTTCCGGGTATCTTTTTTCCTCGGGTTTCCCCCCTGCAGCTCCAGGGAATCCCTGATGCCAGGGTATTTGCAAGTCTCCCTGGGTTCAGTTTTTTTGCGGGGGGCTGGGTTGACCTGGTTTCCTGCATGTGCTGTCCCCCGGTAATTCTCCTCTCCGCAGAGGCTGGGTTGGGACCCCAGCCGCTTCTTTATCCACGGGGGGGTCGAGGGCCATCTTTTTAGGGGCCCCGTGCCCTGCTTAGAGACCGGGTCAGTCCGCTGGGGTCCCCGCTGCTCGATTCATCCCTTTACAGCACCGGGATGTACTGGGTGTTGAGGAAAAGTATGCGCCCTTGTCGGGTAAGGTGCGGGGAAGCCGTGGTTCGGGGGGCGCTGAGCGGGAGCTCCCTACCACTGCCTTCTGCGCGCGCCGGAATCGGAATCTACAGGGGGTTTTTTGTACCAGAAGGATGTGTCCTCGTGCGTTTGATGTATCTCATTGTACACATCAAATTGAAATTTGGGTGGCCTATTTGCAGTGTAAGGCCCCTGGCACGCAGGTGTGCTCCTAGTACTCACACTTCTCCTCTCCTTTTTGGAGATTGTCCTCAGGAGGAATTATTTCCTTTTTGGGGACAAATTTTATCTCCAGAATGTGGTGCCCGGGGCCAATTGGCCCCCCACTTTTGCCAAATTTTTATGGCAGCCGTAGAGGAGAATGTAATATACCCTTCGGGTTTCCGGAGACATCCCCGCGTGGTTGGCGATATATGATGATGTCTTTTTGATTGGGGTCTTTGGGGGAATTAAAAACTCTTTCACTCCTTTTCTCAATCAATATAAAACCGGGTTTGAGTTTACCAAAGTTATATCCGCACTTCTTTTTGAATTTTTGGACCAAAAGGGGTAACATTGTGGGCAATAGATTTGAGACAGATTATTTGTCAAGGAAAAAAGTTAAAAACATCTTCTGTATTTGTAGTTTACCCCAAGCACATGTTGGGATTCGCCCCCTTGGAGCAACTATTGGGTTGGGAAAAAATTGTGTCAGACAACGGAATTGATGTTAAGGGTTGAAAAAAAGGGTCTAAATTTATTCAGGGGGTTTTTCCCAAGCCCCAATCAAATAGATTTAAAGGAGTTGTCTCATTACGAGCTTTCCCCTGCAGTGCCCCTGGTAATTAAATTGGGGCGTGCCTTTTTGGTTTGCTTTTCTGTCCCCTCCCCCCTCCCTCAGCACACAGGCAGTACGTAACTTCTATGGGGGGGGGGGGTTTGCTTCAGATTTTCACCCTGGTGTGCCGCCTAGGTCTGTTACAGGGGGGCTGAAACTATGAGTGTAGAAGGGTCTGTGAAGCTGCGGGGGTATCAATAGAGAGGGGGATGATGGTTCCTTACCCCCGCTTTGCTTAAATCTCCACTCCCAGCAACAAACAAGGGGAAATGTTACATACCCGGAGTTTTCCCCTAATACAGGAGGCAAAAGTATCCCACTGCCTGAACTGTACAGATTAGTATATCACGTTCAAAGACATTTCAGATTAGTAACAGACGGGGGTCACTGCGTACATTATTTGAGAGAGCAGGAGGAAAGCAGGACACACGGGGTTTAAACCCCAGGCTGCATGGACACAAAACCCAGAGTCCTCCCTCCCCCCCCCCTCCACTACAAAAGCATTCTGTGCGGGGGGGCTCTCTGCTCCACCGTCTTCAAAGGTGATGGTCATTCAGACCTGACAGCCATAAGAAAAGGGTTTCAAAAAAGGTTGGGGGGGGCTACTATAGAGTTTTGAGAAGCTGTTAGTAATACTAACGGGCTACTCAAAATCAGTAAAACATTTTAATGAAATATATTGCAAAGCGCTTTTTTTTTAAAAGATTTTAAATTTAAAACCCAATATTGTACGAGAAAAACCCCTTTAAGGATCGATAAGAAGTTAGAAGGGGGCAGCCCCTTTGAAACCTCAGGAAAAGAAGGTAAATAACAAAAATTTCCTTTTTTTAAACATATGGTAAAAAGGCCCAAAATAGCTGAAATTTGGGGAAGGAATGGATATTTTGCAAAGTGCTTTCCTATGTATCGAATTTTCTGAAACCCCGAATGCCCCTACAGGGGGAGTAAAATTACGGGGATAGATTAGTTAAAGTGATCTCCTTCCCCTACGGGTTTTGGACAATCCTTTTTTGGCCCCACCAAATTTGGTTTAATTTTTCCATGTTTAAATTGTAGTAATTGTAAAAACTGATTAAAGGCGATTTTTCACCACCCTATGCAGGGAAACTGATTAAAATTAGGGAAAGTTTTACCTGTCGAACCACTTTTGTATTTATATATTACTTTGTCCTTTTTGAAAAATTCTATATGGGAGAAACAAAATAGAAGTGGGGGGAACGAAAAAAACAAAATAAAAATAATACGGAAGGTTTTGGGTTTTTAACGGTAGCACTTCACTTTATTAAATTTGTAATCACTCCATCTCTCAGCTAGATTCAGGTGATAGCTCATTTTCCCATCTGAGATAGGTGGGGATGAAAAAATTGCTGTTAAAAAAGGGAAATTTAAAGTGGATTTTTGAATTGAAATCTTTAATCCAAAGGGTTTTGAACATTGAGTTTAAAATACTTAAAAAGATCTAGATCCCCGTGAAATGATTTATGTTTTGATGTTTTAAAATTTTTTTTAAAAATTTTTCACCTTTCCAAATTTGTACCCCTTTAGGTTAAAAAAGAAAGGGGGACCAATTATGTCAATTATTTATGGGATTTATGGGATTTTGTTTATCATATGTTGTTAGAATATTTTGCTCATTTGGATATTGAAACATCTATTTAAACCTTTTGGTAAAATGTGTTACCTTTTTTGGTCGAATGTTTGGACATAGTTTCATGGGCTTTTTTTTTTGATGTTTGCCTGAAGGGGTATCTTCAGTCTTTTACATTCATACATTTTAATTTTTTGTGGAATTTATAGTGCATCAATTTTGGGTTTGGGTGATATCATGTTTCAGACGTCTTAAACTTAAATTTGTATATGGCATAAAAAACATATGAAATATTGCCCGGAAATTTTAATTTTTTGTGTACCTAGGGTTTATGGTTATAAATGATTATAATAGATGTTTTTGTACCCTTGTAGCTATCTTTAAAATGGGGTAATGAGCATATAGATTCGCGCAATGAATTTAAGCACTTTATCTTTATAGACACTTGCACCGAGATCTGAGATAGAATCTTGTTGTATTATGTTTAGTTGACATGCGCGCTGGCATCTGACATGCGCAATAGAGTCTTGTAGTCCGATACCTAGCGGACATGCGCATTAGTGTCAGACATGCGCAGTAGTTAGTTGAGAACGCCGTATCTGAGATGTGCCGGTGTTTGGTCCCGCTCTTAACAGGTGATAAGACATTGGAGATTTTTAAATATATTTACACATATAAGATATATTCTTATTGTTTGCGCACATTTTAATCATGTTACACGATGTTTGATTTGTTAAATGTGTTTGGGGGCGTCTACTTTGTATAGGTATATATATTGGCACTTGTAACATTTTTGTTATGCTTGAAAAAGGCTCTGTCACTCACTTTTGAGCCGAAACGTTGCACCCTTTTGTACTCCTGATTCAAGATTAAAGAAGCCTTTTATGCCGACATCCGTTTCTACAGTTTTGTGTCCCTAATTGTGTCAGCTTTACTGATTGAATTCCCCAAGTCTTTTCCTGCGAGACTACAACAAAACAATTAAAATAATAAAGAACCTCTATTCAATACGACCACACCTCTCTCAGACAAACCTTTTAGATGTCCTCCAGGTGAGCTTCAGATACTGATCAGGTACTGACAAACGTATTGAAACAACAATGGGGATTCCCTCACACACAGTCAAATTTATTACACAGATACTGCATAGATACTGCTCACAATAAAGAACTAAGTTCCTTTAGAAACCAACCTTACCTCACTGTTTCTCAACATAACAGACTATATGAAAAAGGCGCATAAAATATGACTTGATTGTTTCTGTCTCTCATCTCTTTAATGCTTCTGGTTCATGTAGAAAAAGGCAGCATCGAATATTTTATCTGGATGATTAAAGAGAACCTGTCACATAATTTTTGCCTCCCTTGCAGAGGACAGCACAATCTAGTGTCAGACCTGCTGTTTCCAGCGCTGTGTCCCGTATTATGTAAGGTGCTATAGTTTTCGAGTATTTAGTGCTCAAATTCAAATTTCAGCCAGAAAAGAGTCATATAAAGAGTAATTTTTTTCCACCTCAACTGATGAACCTATTACTTTGAATAGGTAGAAACATGTAAATAACTGTCAGTGGGTGGGGCTAGCCTTTGGTGGACGGGGCTAACACCTGCTAATAAATGGATTTTCGCTTTAACCCCTTCACGGACCCTTTGGCCGTATCCATTACGTCCCGGTCGTTTGGGGGGTTTACGCACCTGGACGTATGGATACGTCCTGAGGATCGCGCGAACTCTAAAAGGGAGAGTTCGCGCGAATCGGCGGGGGGTGTCAGCGGTTTTTTACAGCTGACATCCCGCACCTTCGGCCCCGACCCCGGCCCGCGCCGGGGGGGGGGGGGGCGGTTAACCCCTTAATTATCGCGACGATCGGGTCGCAATAACTAAGGGAGACGCAGGACGAGATCGCTCCTCCTGCGACTCTGTCGGCGACAGCAGCGCACGGATCGGGCGATCCCTGCAGCTCCGGCCCTCCCTACAGACACCACGGAGGGCAGAGAATGCCTTCGGGTTGTCTATGAAAGTCACGACGCCCGACCGTGCCCTGTGGGCATGACCCGGGATCGTGACTGCAGTTTTCCTTTGGAACCCGTTCTAGCAAAAAGCTTTTGCATGACCCCCATTGAATGAGAGATTTTAAAGATCTCTTTTTTCAAAAACCCCTATGGGGAAAAGTAAAAAAAAATGTTTAAAAAGTGAAAAAAATGTAAATAAAAGGAAAAACAAGTTTAAAAACAAACAAAAAAAAATAAAGTAAAAAAAACGGGAAAACCGCCTTTTTTTCCCCTTTTACAAACGCCAATCGCCCCATAAAAAAAGATCAAAAATTTAAAAAAAGTACCCAAAATTTTTGGGATGCCGCATGCGTAACGACCTGCCCGATTTAAACTTTTTATGTTAATTAAAAACCCCTATGGGAAAGCCGTTAAAAAAAAAAAAAAAAAAAAAATCAAGAATTTTTAAGGGTTAATTTTATCCCCCAGCAAAAATTTAAAAAGGAATAAAAAGCGATCAAAAAAATCCTATAAAAAGCAAAGGGGTACCAATTAAAAGCAGTTTCATCCCCAAAAAAAAAAGGTTTCCCCAAAACAAACCCCCTGTATAAAGGAAAAAATAGAAAATGTGAGCTTTTCAGAAGAAGGGGAGGCATAAAAAATTGTTTTAAACCCTAAAAAACTTTTTTTTTTTTTTTAAAAATGCTTCAGCTAAAAAAAAAAAATATATAAATAGGGGATGCCATAATTTGTAGCGACCCAAAGAGTAAAGCTTTAAAAAAATCACGGATACTGCCATGGGGTGAGCCCTGTTAAAAAAAAAAATAAAAAAACTCTAAAGGGTTGAGTATTTTCTTTTACCCCGGCCCTTTTCCCAAAAAAAAGGATTTAAAAGCAATCAAAAGCCCTTTTCCCCCCCAAAAAAGATTATTTAGAAAAAAAGTTAACTTCCCTCTTGCAAAAAAACAAATCCCTACACAGCTCCAAGCACAGTAAAAAGTAAAAGTTATTTGGGTCTCGGGCTATGGCGATGGCCCAAAGGATTTTCCTGGGTTTAATAAAAGTGTTTTTATTGTATAAAGCAGTTTTAAAAAATAAAAATATTTACAAATTGGGTTTCGGTGTAATTCCGGATTGACCCCGCTGAGTAAAGCTTTTCCAGGGGCATATATAACCCCGTAAAAGTGACCCTATAAAAAAAAAAATAAAAAAAACTACCAAAATTGCTTTTATTTTGTTCAAAACATTCACAAAAACCCTTTAAAAAAAAGTGAACCTTTTCCCTTTTATAAAGCACACCCCTTTAAAGGGTAACAAAAATTAAAAAAATTCTCCCAGCAAAAACAAGCCCCATTAAAAAGTCCTGCACACAGCAAAAAATAAAAAAGTTTGGCGCTGGAAATAGGGAAACCCTAAAAACGGGAATTTTTTTATGACAAATTTTTTACTGTGGAAAAGTAAAAAAACAGAAAAAATATATAAAAATTTTAAAAATCATTGTAATTTGTACCGGCCCCCATAGTAAAGTTTTTTCACATCCCTTTACCTTGCCCGGCGAATTTCTGTAAAAAATTTAAACTCAAAAACAAAAGACCCAAAATGCCTTCCCCCCCCCCCCAAATTTTATTGCCCAAAGCTAAAAAAAAAATTGGGAAAAACCCGTGCAAACCAAAATGCACAGTACACCCCTAGATGAAAATTTCCCCGAGGGGTGTTTGGGTCTAAAATTTTTGGGGGACTTCTGGAAAAGGTTTCGCCTGGGTTTTGCTACTTTGGGGGCTTTGCAAATGCGGCATGGCCCACCAAAAATTCCCGGTTCCAAAAGCCAAAAAAAACGTCCCCCCCCCTTTAAGCCCTGTATGCGCCCAAAAAAGCAGTTTTAAAACCTACATTAAGGGTATTTTCCCACTTGGATTGAAAAAAGGGTTAACAAGTTTTAGGGTTCTTTTTTCCAGGGGTTTCCCTTTTTATTTTATGAAGACTTTTTAAAAATAAAATTGCAAATTTTTTGGAAAAAATTGTTTTTTAAATTTTTCCCGGCCCTTTTGCTAAAAAAAAATTGTGGGAATTTTCGTTGGAGTCTATTATCTCAATGCAAAAAAGGATATATTTTCCCTTTTTTTGGGAGTAGGTTTTTCCCAAAATTTCGGTCTATTTTAGGGGTGTTTATTAAGTTTTTTGCACCTTTTGGTGTCCCCAAACCTGAAAAGGCGCCCCAAATAAAAAACGTTTTGAAAAATGGGGACCCCCGAAAATTTTAGTAGGTGTCCTCCTATTCTGGGGGTTATGGTTGGGGCCCCAAAAAAAATGCACTAAAGGGCCCCATAGGAAAATCTCTAAAAACCCGGCCCGACCTGGGGGGAAATTTATATTAAAATTTTCATTTACTTTGTTTACTTTTAAATGTTTCCTCAGTGAATAATTGGGTAAAAAAATTGAAAAAACGGGCCCAAAAAAGTGAAATTTTGAAATTTTCCCTCCACCTTTTGTTTTAAATTTTTGTGAAATATCTAAAGGGGTTTTCAAACTTTTTAAATTGTGTTGTTTAAAAAAGTTTGGGGTCTAGTTTTTTTTTGAAAGGTGTCACTTATGGGGGTTATCAAACTTGGGGAGGGCCCCCCAAAACCCCCATCAGAACTGGAGTTTGGGCCCTAAAAAAATGTATTTTTGAAATTTTCTTGAAAAAGGGGAGAAATTAAATACTAAAATTTTTAAGCCCCCCTTTGTGTAAAAAAAAAAAAGGGCATTAAAAAATGATGCCAACCCTTTGTGGACATATGGTTGATGTTGTTAAATTTTAAAAAATTTTTTTGTGGGGAAAAATTTTTGTCTTGCACGCAGAAAAATTTTTCAACTTTCAAAAACGCAAAATTTTTTTAAATTTTCATGAAATTTTGTTTTTTTTCACAAACAAACAAGGATTGTATGGGATAAAAAAATTTTTTACTAACTTAAAAAAAAAAATTTTGTTTAAAGAAAAACAATCTCTGAATCAAAATGGGAAAAGGTAAAAGTGTCAAAAAAAATTATTCTCCCCATAAAAGTGGGCTTTTGCCAAAATTTCAAAAATAGGGATGTGGCGGAAGGTCAAAAAAAAGGCTTTGGGGCCTTAAGGGGTTTTAAAAGCCTCAAAAACTACAGCCCTTACAGAATTAAAATGGAACCCGGGCTGGGGAAAAAGCATGTCTGAAAAATATTTCTTGTGTTTTCCCAGAAAAGGGGGGGATAATTTATGTGACAGGGTTTCCCTTTAAGCATTTTTTCCTAAACCCCAAGCCAAAAAATGCTATATGGACAAATTATAGGTTCCTCAAAATTTGGATCATCAGCCAAATCTATAATGCAAATTTCAAACTTCTGTAAAAA